>JAODAL010011921.1:0-97728 GCA_025379985.1 Phyllomedusa bahiana
TTAAAATTTTTTTAAATCGTGTGAATACCCAACATGTGTATTTTTTGATTTTTTTTTGTGTAATGTACGCCCAATTTTTTTTTATTCAATATTTATTTTTAATGTATTATGCATTTTATTTTTTCCACACTTCTTTATCTTTTAATGTTTGTTTGTTTTTTACTTAGTAATGTATTAGTATACTTCCGTATACTTCTGTATGCTAATAGATTAAATTCTGTGTCAGTATAACACAGGCTACTGTCAGGACAACACACAGGGCAACATGTATGAACAGGGCTATGTCAGATTTTTGGTATATCTTGCGGCAAAAACTCTGTTCTATAGATGTATGAACTGTCATACGCCAAAATTTGCACTAGGCACGACACTTTTGAATGCGCAAAATCTATGTGACAAATTTATGAGACAAAGATATGCTATGAGACAAAGCTATGAGACAAAGCTATGCTATGAGACAAAGATATGAGACAAAGATATGGTATGAGACAAAGCTATGAGACAAAGCTAAGAGACAAAGCTACGAAACACAGCTATTCTATGAGACAAAGATATGCTAATAGGCAAAGCTATGAGACAAAGCTATGAGACAAAGCTATGAGACAAAGCTATGAGACAAAGCTATGAGACAAAGCTATGAGACAAAGCTATGAGACAAAGCTATGAGACAAAGCTATGAGATAAAGATATGTTATGCTATACAAGGCATAGAACACTCCAGATTTATGAATCCACGTATGACAGGTTAATACATACTGTAGCATTCTACACTCCTCTATACTGTTTTAGAACTGGCGTGTTGGTGCCAAGTTTCCTACATGTCCCCCACATTGTTATCTACAGCTGGGAGCCGCAAACCCCCTCTGTAGGCAACAATGTCTTTTTGAATTGCTCTAGACAGACAACATGCACCGCCCGTCAGTGGACAACTGTTAATAAGTTAAATAGCATTGAGCTGTAGAGATACCTTATGCAACAGAATGGCAACGCTATGTTAGTGTTGAGAGAATCTGTCACTGTTCGTTTAGCCACTGGTTTGACCAAACTTGTGAAAAAATTCAGGTTTGGCACAACCTACATATTTTACCTCGTTCTTAGCCCTACATGTAACCTTATCTCCAACCCTAAGTTGTGGTTAGGGTAAGGTTTTAGCCTTTTTAAATTCACCTGTGCTGTCGCTGTGATCCAATGTCCCATCAGGTCTCATGACTCATTAGTTTAGGGTTTTCAGCCTTTTTTGGATTTGCTTACTTCTTTGCCATAGTTTCAGCTTCAATGACACTGTTGCTCCAACATTACTTACACTCAAGGCAAATTTTTCCATTGGGCTCACTAGGCAGTTGCCCTGGGGCCCCAAAAACATAGAGGCCCCAGGTGGGGTATGTTTGTCCCAGGAATCCAGGGAGCGTACATGGGATTCCTGGGTTGTGTCTGTTTATTTGACTGTTTGTTCTTAGGATATAAAGAGTTAAGAACCATGGCAGAGAAGGGAGTCATCAGTTCCCTGCCCTGTCTAATAATTTTGTGGGCCGCGAGCTGACTACAAGGCATCATGAGGGTGTCCAGACATAGCCGACAGGATGACATTTGTGTGCTTGTGGGTCGTTAGAGGCATGGCCTCATGTGGTGTCATTCTTCGGCATTGCCAAGTGTGATGTCAAGTATTTGGGTAGGGCTCACTGCACCACTATGCCCAGGGAGCAATAGTGCTGTTAAGACTGCCCTGCTTACACTATGATGCCACTTCTAGTTCAATGTGACATGGGACTGAAAGTGATGTTGGAGCGACAGTGATGCTTAACCTAAAAAGGCCTAAAAACCCTAACCCTTAACCACAATTATCAGAGGTAATTTAATCGGAAAAAGGTTGAAAACCCTGACCCTATCTCTAAACCTAACTCATGGTTGGGACTAAGGTGAAAGTAAAAAACATTAGATTTGGGACATCCCGAATTGTTTTACAAGTTGGGTCAAACCAGTGTTGAACCAGAGTCATCTCACCACTTGAACACGATACACCACGGTGTGTTAAATAGTCTCTAAATAGTCCTGAAAATCATAAGCACAACGTAGGGATAGACTTAGTATTACAATTGGCTAAAGTTAGAGAGGATTTTTTTTTAGCAATTTACGTCAAATTTTATTTCAGCCCAATCCAAAGCTCTTGGATGTGGATCAATCTGAGTTTGGCTTGAATCCAAGCAGCAACAATAGTTTTTTGGTGTCTTTTACTAATTTTATACAACTACTATAAGAGCGCTTTCACATAGTGTTGAGCGATTTTTATCGACAAAGTTGAAATCGGCAAGGTTTTTTATGTTGAACAATTTCAGATCATGCGATAGTTTTTTAAAAAAGGTTAAATCTGTGCATCATCTATAAGATCGCGCCTTTTTCGGCGCTTCCCTGTAATTTTGGCGGACAGCAAAACAGATTACAGAATATAGCAGGTTGGAGATGTTTGTGCGACGTCAGACTGGATGTGTATTGTTCGATTGCTGAAAAATCACATGACCTCGTTTTACATAGACAGCGTTTCCTGTTTCACCTCAGTGTCTCTCAGCGTCATCATAGGATAGGACCTGCGTGTCGTGCTGTGGCCAAACAGCTCAGCGAAATTAGTCTATTTCTGCACAGAGAAGACCTCTACTATTAGCTGTGAATCCTTCCAATTTAGTTAGATTAGGGATTTCTGAACATTTTATGTAGATAGCTAGATAATATTTAAGCAGAATCTACGCACTGTAAATTCACGCGTTGTAGAGACGTGGGGGGGGGGCCCTCGGGCGAACATCAGACAAGCTCTATCTATAAAGAAACACTGGATAAAGATTCACCAAGACTTAGTGTAGACATTGTAGTGGAATATCTTTATTATTAACAGTTGCTATTGAAAATATTTCCTGGATATTGGGCACCTGAACTTATATTGGAAAACATAATTTCTAGTAACTGCAGTCTCTTTGTTATCTGCAAAACTCCATTTTTATTATCAGTATAACATTTCAGATAGTGTTCAATTTACCCCATTACACCTGTGACATTTGATATATCCACCTTGCACTTAATTACAAACCGTGCAATCTTGTAGTCAGCACAGTATGTTTGTTGCCAAAAAAACCGTGTATAGAACGAAAACATCACAGTTACTGTTTTTTTGACTTTTGCGCACCCACACTGTTCAATTGACGCATCATCAGACGTAAATCTTAAAACAGAAATTCTATATTCACCACAGGTGAATTGAAAGGTGCAAAAAAATACCCTTTTATTATATCAAAACATAACAGTTACGTGTTTTTTGACTTTTGCGCACCCAGCACTGTTCTTGAAGCAGCATCTACGTAAATCTTAAAACAGCAAATCTATATTTCACCACAGGTGAATTTGAAAGGTGCAAAAAATACAGTTATTATATCAAAACATAACAGTTACGTGTTTTTTTGACTTTTGCGCACCCAGCACTGTTCATTGACGCAGCATCTACGTAAATCTTAAAACAGCAATTCTATATTCACCACAGGTGAATTGAAAGGTGCAAAAAATACCGTTTATTATATCAAAACATAACAGTTACGTGTTTTTTTTTGACTTTTGCGCACCCAGCACTGTTCATTGACGCAGCATCTACGTAAATCTTAAAACAGCAATTCTATATTCACCACAGGTGAATTGAAAGGTGCAAAAAATACCGTTTATTATATCAAAACATAACAGTTACGTGTTTTTTGACTTTTGCGCACCCAGCACTGTTCATTGACGCAGCATCTACGTAAATCTTAAAACAGCAATTCTATATTCACCACAGGTGAATTGAAAGGTGCAAAAAATACAGTTTATTATATCAAAACATAACAGTTACGTGTTTTTTGACTTTGCGCACCCAGCACTGTTCATTGACGCAGCATCTACGTAAATCTTAAAACAGCAATTCTATATTCACCACAGGTGAATTGAAAGGTGCAAAAAATACAGTTTATTATATCAAAACATAACAGTTACGTGTTTTTTGACTTTTGCGCACCCAGCACTGTTCATTGACGCAGCATCTACGTAAATCTTAAAACAGCAATTCTATATTCACCACAGGTGAATTGAAAGGTGCAAAAAATATGTTTATTATATCAAAACATAACAGTTACGTGTTTTTTGACTTTTGCGCACCCAGCACTGTTCATTGACGCAGCATCTACGTAAATCTTAAAACAGCAATTCTATATTCACCACAGGTGAATTGAAAGGTGCAAAAAATACGTTTATTATAATCAAAACATATACAGTACGTGATTTATTTTTGGACTTTTGCCATTCCAGGATTGTGTGATAGACACTTGCAGTTTTATTTGAATCCAGCAATTTGTTTTGATTACAGGATTGAGTAATACTGTATTTGCAAAACTAAAAGAGGACTTTGCCAAGAGACTACCTGCCTTCTCCAAATTTTTATATTTCTGAACATGGAGCGAAATGCAGGTGGTAAGCGAGCAAAGAGGGGGTAGCACATGAGGTAGAGGTACGAGAGAAGGTGCTCCTTCCAGTGCTGGCGACAACACGCATGCCAGCGGATCGTCAGTTGCAGGACCGTCAGGCCTGTCATCGCTGGGTCAGGGCCCTGTGAATCTAAGTAACGAACATCGTCGCCAATCTGTCCTTCAGTGGTTAATGCAACCTGCATCTAGCAGTCTTACCTCCTCGTCCTCGCAGTCACGGCCACAAATGTCGTCATCAGCATCATCAGCATCTGTCCAACATGAAGCAGCCCAAATGTCAACTCGTGTACCCACCACTGTGGATAATCCATTTTCTGAAGACCTCTTTGAGACAAAATGCGGTTGGGGTCAGAAGGCATGTTAAAAGATCAAGAGGCCAAAAAGGATGATTTCTCTGCTCTGACGCCCAGTTACTGATGCCATCAGAGGAGGTGAAGGAAGCCGGTCAATCGGCAAAAATCCCGGGCGGTCGGCAACGCCTTGCAGTGCCCCTTGCTTGTAGCCCGCAGCTTCTGGATGCAGAAAGTCAGGACGACCAAGTCACCTGTGTTGATGATGATGATGATGACGACATTGCGGATCCATCCTGGTCTTTTCCGCAGAATTTGCTTGCGAGCGCTTCATCAGTGGACGAGGAGGAAGACGATGGGGTAGTGTCAATACGGGTCCCGCCACAAAAAGGGAGAGGGCGGTCGCAGAAGTCCGCTGATATGATTCCGCCAGCCACGGTCAGCGCAAACCCCGCTCCTCGCTTATCGCCGTCAAAAAGGTCCAGGACCTCTCAAGGCCTTCTTTGAGCAAGCCTCTGATTCACCCAGCGATGTCATATGCCGCCTTTGCCGTAAACGCATAAGTAGAGGCAAGAACCTTAAGTGGTTAACCACCACCAACATGTCTAGTCACATGCAGCGAATGCATGAGTTGAAATGGAGGGAACACTTGGCCAAAAAAGGCCAGACCGACGCCGGGCCTCCAACCACTGTCACACCCTCTGTCTCCGCCTCCTCCTCCTCCGCCACCACCAAGCGTTCCTCAGCTGCCCATGTCTCTCAGAGTCATGATCAGGGATCAGCCTCCGCTTCAGCCTCCACCGTCGCCCGAGTACCACCAGCACCACCAGAGACCCATCCTACCCCTTCTCCTTCCGCCAGTTTGACGACCTGCACGCCGTACAGCGGCCAGTCTAGCAGCCAGCCTTCTGTCTTCCAGGTTTGGGAGCAGAAGAAACACTTAACCCAAACCATCCCAAAGCCAAAAGCCTGAATGTCGGCATTGCCAGGCTTTTGGCCTTGGAAATGTTGCCTTTCCGTCTGGTGGACACAGATGGGTTCCGCCACGTCATGGCCCTCGCTTGCCCCCAATACCAGATGCCGAGCAGGCATTTCTTTGCCAGAAAAGCCGTCCCTGCCCTGGCCAGCCACGTGTCATCTAAAATTTCAAGCGCGTTGTCTGCATCTGTGTCCGGAAAAGTCCATCTCACCACCGACACATGGACTAGTAAGCACGGCCAAGGCCGCTATATCTCTGTGACAGCTCACTGGGTGAGCTGGGTGGATGTCTCTGGGGTGACGGTGGCTCTCAGGCTCGGCGCACGCTCTTCAAAACCGCAGGGATGGTGCAGGCTCTTTCCCCCATCGTCCTCTGTGGTCATCACGTGCCCAGAGACACCAGGCCGTGTTGAAATTAATCTGCCTTGGAGACCGTCCACACACAGGTCAGGAGCTGTGGACGCTCTAAGCAACGAGACCGAGCGCTGGCTGGGTGACAAGAACCTTGTGCCAGGCAAGGTGGTGTGCGATAACGGGCGAAATCTGCTGGCCCCCCGCCCTTAAGATCGGTAGGCTGGAGCACATCCGCCTGGCAACCATGTCATTAAACCTTGTCCGTGCCAGAAATTTCTAAGAGCTACCCATTCTGGACTGCCTGCTGAAGAAGGCCTCGAGTCTGAGGTTCGCACTTTCCGCCGTTCGCCTAACCCTCATCGTCTCGCATGGCTTGCGTTTGCAGCGTCAGCTCGCCTCCCGTCCACCGTTCATTGTTGACGTGGCAACACGCTGGAATTCCACCCTCCCACATGCTCCAGCGATGTGGCAGCAGCGAATCCAATAACGCAGTACAAGTGACAACATGGCCTGACAAAGCACGGTAACGGACCACGGGGTGTTGAACCACCAGAGTGGAGTCAGTGAAAGAGCCTGCACCATCCTTATGCCTTTTGAAGAAGCCACCAAAATGGTCAGTGCGGACAAAGCCCTTGTCAGCAATGAGCATTGTTTGGTGATCTTATTCTGGAACATTCCGTTGGACACTCTGAAAACCACAGGTCCCCCCGCCAGCGACGTAGGAGGAGACGGACCACAGAAGCGGACACGGAGCCTTTTCTCTCCGTCAAATTCCACAAGCCCGACAGTATTCACAATTTCATCGGTCTCATTAGGCAGTGATTCGGGGTCCAGAGCTATGCAAGGTGGCGCATCAGCTCTCAGGGTGCATCATCTCAGGCAAGTCAGGGCTGTGGTTAAGCTCGTGCCGATAGCAGCGTAGGAGGAGGAGGTATTCCTAGACAACCGATGTTACCGACCGTCCCTGCCTGGAAAGAGTTGGTCGCGAATTTGAGGCGGAGGATGAAGATAGGAAGATCATTTGCTAGTGCCCCTCGACCCATAGCCTTGGGAAATCATGGCTCCATCTCTCACATGAGTGCTTGGAATCTCCATTTCCTCCAACATGATCCTCACATTAAGGCCATCAAAATGAACAACAGTTACTGGGTGGCCACCCTCCTGGATCCCCGGTACAAAACAAAACTCAGCACTTTCCTTCCACCCACCCAAATAGAGAGTAAAATGCAGGAAATGGAGACCTTGCTGATTGATCAACTGGAGACATCTGTTGCGTCTGCTTCACGTTTCCCAAATGTCACGGTGGAACAACATCAGCGACGTGACAGCAGTAGAGTGCCAAGTAGCCGTAAGCAGCAGCAGCGGGCAAGGTGGCAGAAGCCTAATGGGTGCCCCTCTGGCAATCTTTGTTTACCACCTCACCAACGCATGCAATGCAGGGCACACATCCAACACACAGAGATCAGCTTAAGATCATGGTGAACGACTATCTGTGTCTCAACACCGATGTTTTTGTATGTTGTTCCAGACCCAATAGACTTCTGGGTATCCAAAATGGACAATGGCCCGAGCTGGCTCGCCACGCCATAGAGGTGTTGTCCTGCCCAGCAGCCAGAGTCATATCTGAGCGGACCTTCAGCACAGCTGGAGGAGTCATTACAGACAAACGCATCCGGCTTCCACAGATAATGTGGATCGTTTGACTTTCATCAAGATGAATCAGGCATGGATCTCTGATGTTGTGGCCCCAATTGCCGAGGTCACCGATTAGCTGCCGGTCTACTTCACATTTCTCGTCAAACAGAAATGGTCCTTTGGAAAACTTTATTTTTTTAAATGATCAGTTCTTACTGCAATTTTTATTTCTCTTTTCCCAACAGTTCATTTTGCTGGTTTTGCTGTGAGGAGACTGTAAAAGACACAAGGTTTCATGACAACACCGTATTCCATTTACTCACTTTATCTTAAGAAGTTTTCGCATTGTCAATGTTTTGAGGTCATGTTGCTGTGAGATACAACTATAATTATGGTCCTTTGGAACAGAAATGTGGCTTTAAGTGGCATTTCTCCCTCACAATTTTTAATATGGCTGAGAAGTCATATTTATAATTTGGGTATTTTGTGGGCAAGTAGCTTTTTAGATACAGCAAAATAATGGTTCCTTTGGAACAAGAAATGTGGGCTTTCTAAGTGGCATTTCTACCCTCACAATTTTATAAAAAAGTGCTAACAGACATTTTTTATAATTTAGGGTCATCGCTGCTTTGAAAATGCAGCAATACTACAGTCCTATTATAAAAAAATGTTGTTTCTAACAGACATTTGTTCTTCACAATTGTCAAGAGTGGCTCAAGGGTGATGGTGCTGTCAGAAACAGGAATAGGTAGGACACTGTTAATGGACACATATTGCAAAATGACTTGTTTTGCAAGATCTTTAACATAGCTATCAATCCCGTGTATTGAGACAAACCCATTTTATATAATTAAAAAAAATAGAACAAAGACAAGTTGGATTCTATCCCTATTTTAAAAATTTGTTTTTTAGTAATTAAACTACTAAATAACTGCAATGTACAAAAATAGCTGTTAAAAAAAAATTCCTCAGAATTGTACAAGGGAGGTTACAGGAAAACTGACCAGATGTAGGTTATTCAGAGGACATAGGAGTAATGTAGCAGAGACAGAGAACAAAGTACAGAGACCATTCCTCCAGCACGTTTAGATAAAATGAGAAAAGAAATGCCAAGAAAAAGGGCCACCTGGGTGTAACAGGAGTGTTAACCACCCAGAATTTCCAAGTGAAGCTCAATTGGGTCCGCACTCATACGGAGGGGCAAGCGCTACCTCAAATCTTGATGTGTACTGAGAAGGCCTGGAGTTCTCACACTTCCGCTTCCTCCGCACTCTGCTTCAGCACGACAGTTTTCAGTTGCTGGCGCGTCATCCATGGCATTTATAAACCAGCTGTTAATAGATGACGGACACCCAGCCCTGGCCTCACCTCTCCCACTGTAACACCGGCCCCTGCGGTCATGCTGTGCACAGGACAGGTTATAGGTCATGTCCAGTGAAACTAAAATGGGTGGTTGAAAAGAATCCTTTTCCGGCACTTTTTAATCTGGGGGTCAGGACAGAATAAAATGGTAATCACTGCTGGCCCAGGACAGGGACAGTATATGTCCGTGAAAACTAAAATGGTGGTTGAAAGACTTCCTTTTTCCGGCACTTTTTAAACTAATGGATCAGAACAGGTGTAATGGTCATACTGCGGGTCCAGGACAGTTCTAGTCAATGTCCAGTTCAACTAAAATGGTGGTGAAAGACTCCTTTATTTTTCCGCACTTTTTAATCTGTGGGGTCAGACAGGTTTAAGGGTCATCGCTAAACGGTCCCAGACACGGTTTTGTCAATGTCCAGTTCAACCTAAATGGGGGGTTGAAAGAACTCCTTTTTTTTTCCGGCACTTTTTTATCTGGGTGTAAGACATTTAATGGTCATACTGCGGTCCCAGGACAGTTCTAGTCCATGTCCAATTCAAATAAAATCGTGGTTGAAAGACCACCTTTTTCCGGCACTTTAATTCTGTGGGTCCAGACAGATTTAAGGGTCATGTCCTGCGGTCCAGGACAGGTTTGTCAATGTCCAGTTCAAACTAAAATGGTGGTTCAAAGACTACTTTCTTCCCGGCACTTTTTAATCTTGCGTCATGCAGGTTTTTTTAGAGTCTTTGGGGGGCTGAGTTCCAGGACAGGGATATTCAATGTCCATTTTCAAGTAAAATGATGGTTCAAAATAAATACTGCCTTCTGGCACTTTTTAATTGGTGGGCTGCAGGTTTAAGGGTCATGCTGTGTACAAGACAGGGACAGTGAATGGTGTGTGACTTTTTTCTGTGGCCTTTATATCCTCAGTGTTGTGCCTAAGATGTACAGGTATCCATTTGACTGTTGTGGCTGTTAATTCCCAGCTTTCCTCCATCCCTGTTTGGGTGTAAGAATGAAGGTGTTGTTGCTCTCCCATAGACTTTAATGGTCATCGGAGATGATCGACTATCGACTATCGAAACCTTATCGATGGTGGCCGACTATCGCCCGATGTCGATAGCCAATGTAATCGCTCAACACTATTAAAGGGGTTTAATTATTCTAGTTTTGTAGTTTATATTAGGATAGTTGAAGTCTCCAATTCAACCTCATTTATTTATCTTATTGGTAGGTTTTCTGTTGCTTTCATTATACAAGGTGTACTTTATTATTCATTACCCTTGTCCTTATTTTTACCCATAGTAGAATTGCTTTAAAAAATATGATTGCATCAGTGAATGACAATGTTTTACTCATGTGCATGTGTATAATGCAAAAGAGATATGTGTTTTACCACTTGTAACATCTCAGTCATTATCATCAAATATAACATAATGGGAATAAAGCCTAGTGTTTAAACCAGCGACAGATTATAAATATGTATAAAATTATATAAGTTACAGCATGTTCAACATATTTTAGAAATGGCATACCTTAAATATGTTTAGCTTTCATGTTAGTCTTCAAGTTTATGTTTTTCTGCAGTTTCTTAGTCAATGATAGAAGATGGTGACATAACTGCATAACATCCCCCCTGATGCATTGTGACATGTTGCCAAAAATAAAATATCAAGCGTTGCTAATAAACACCTCTTTTTGTGCTGTGTTTTGAGTTCAAAATCCAAGCTAATTAAAATGAGTACTTTGTCCCTTAGAATACCTTTTAAGCTCATTTTCAGTATTCAATGCATAATATATACTGCAGCCTTGACAGAATGTGGTAACAGAATGTTTTAACAGAATGTGCTACAAAATGCTTGTATTATAACAATGAAATAAAAATGAAATAGATTCAGTGACAATATCGCAAAATTACAAATTCCTTGTATTGCCATATCATAGTTTTTGATGATCAAATTAAATATCATACATCTTTATTACATGTGCTGCCTGGGCAGATAAAATCATAGGATACATCAAAAAAGGCATTGATACTGTCAAAAACATAGTTTTCCCTCTTACACATCTCTGAGGCAACACATGGGATTCTTTATAGTTGTGGGTGCTGATGTATAAGAATGGTGTACATAGTTTTAAAGTTTAAAAAAAAAATTTAAAGTTCAAATCTTCCTCCTTTTGCCATTTTACAAATAAAAAAATTAAAATAATAAAAAGTTACACATATTTGGTATCGCTGTGTTTGAAAAAGTCCAATCTATTACAATATAACCTCAATTAGAGATGGGCGAATTTCTCAAAAAATCGATTCGGGGGTCACTTCGCCGAATTTTTCCGACAAAATTTGTTTTAGTTCCGATTTACTTCGGCACGAATCGCCGTTAAAAAGCAGCTATACCCAAGGCTGCACAGAGCTGCAGGGTGCTGTAGATCGTTGTGCCATGCTTTAAAAAAAAGCAGAGGGAGCTTGGTTTGGGGCTTCATAAAAATTTGTTTTAAATAAAACAAAAGCAGATGACTGCCGCCGCTCTTTGAATCGCTTCACTATAAAATTTCCTGGCCCTTTTAAAAGGGCAAAAAAAGGACCAAAAAACTCAAACGGAATGTAGCCTGATAAATTTAAAATTCCCCGAAAGCTGGAAAAAAACAATTGAGAGCTTTATTGGGCAACCCTTTTGTGACCCAAAAGGGGGAGGTGACGGGGGCAGCCCCAGCACATGAGGTCAGGCATTGGGACAATGACATTCTGGAGGGGGCAAAACATTAAAGGGAAACCACAGGTGGCAAAAAGACTGAGAGCGGAGGTCAAGGCCCGGGACAGTATGAGGCAGGCATTGGGAACCCAAAGACATTCTGGGGGCGGCAAAACAGTAAATTTTTGGCCACAGAGTGGGAAAAAACACACATTGTGGAGGGCACGGCGGCAGCATTTAAAAGGGGCAAGGTGCATTCACAATGCCCTTCGGGGGCGGCTAAAAAAGTAATTTGGCCCCCAGAGTGGCACAATCACACAGTGTGAGGTTTACCGGGAGCAGTATAGATCAGGCCGTGGGGACAATGACATTCTGGAGGCGGCAAAACAGTATTAGGCCACAGAGTGGGACAATCACACAGTGTGGGGGTCACTGGGCAGCAGTTTTGACAAGGGAGTTGGGACAATGACATTCTGGAGGCGGGAAAACAGTAATTGGCCACAAAAGTGGCACAAACCCCACAGGGGTGGGAGGTCACGAAGCACACATGAGAAGGGGAATGGCACAAAGACAATCTGGAGGGGGAAAAACAGGAGGAAACCACAGAATGGGGACAATGACGAGGGGCAGGGCACGGCGGCACAGCAAGAAAAAACAGGCCCCTGGCACAATGACACAGTGGGGGAGGGCACGCAGGGGGGTCACAGCACAACCAAAAAAGGGCAGAGAGGGCACAATACATTCCCGGGGTTTGGGCCCAAAAAAGAGGGAAACCACAGATTTGGGACAATGACTGACAGCGGGGGTCCGGCGGGAGCGGCATGAACAGGGAGTGGCCCCAAACACAGTGTGGGGGGACATGGCAAACAGTCACAGCAAACAAACAAGAGGTTTAGACAGGGCACAATTAAAAGTGTGGGTGCACGGCAACAGGGAACACAGCAGCAGCCCTGAGGGCATTGATTGGCACAATGACAGAGGTTGAGGTGGGGGGGCAATAACCCGTCCCCGGGGAAAAAATGGGGGAAGGGAAATGGGGAAAAATGCAAACAGATGTGTGGGGATCAGGCGGGTTTGGGGCATCCCAAAAAGTGCTGAGGAAAGGGAGTTTTTTAAAACCCCAAAAAGTTTTCCTAAGGCATTTGGGGTGTGGGGAAAACCGGCCAATCCACGCCCCCATTTTAAACTTTACCCAAAATCAGTCGTTCCCCCATTTTCCCCGGGAAAAACGGGTTCTCCTTGGGGTTTAAAGATGGCCCCCCCCCCCCTGAACACCCCTCTGATGCCACCCCACGGCCGGGACAGGACAGCTTCTCCAAATGCAAACTTGGCCCCAATTTTCGGCCCCAAAATCCCGTTTGGCTCCCAAGAACCAGCGGGTCTTCTAAAAGAGGGGCAGAGTGCTGTCCAAGTAGGGCCACCACCTGTTTTGGTTTTAGGGTCGCTCCCGGGCCTGCGCTTGCTGCTGGGTGCTGGGGGACCGCCCCCTTTACAAAGGGGGGAAGGAAGCGCCAAACCCGGACTCCAACTTAGGTTTTCTACTGAAAGGGGCTGGTACTTCCCTACCCCCCCCCCCCCCTTTCCCCAGCAGCCACGGCAGAAAAACGGAATCGGAGGAACCCCCTGGGGCAACCTTCAAGGAGGGACGATTCGCACATGGGGGCCGGCCAACTGATTACGGAAGGGTTTCCCTATAGTTTTTTGAGTTTTGTCCCTTCCCCCCTCAAAAACTTGGGGAAAAAACTCCCATTTTGGGCCGGGGACGAGGGGCCCCAAAAGGGTGGGGAAACCCAGAAGTCATCTCTCTTCCCCATGCAAAAAATTCGGGTGTCCCCTAGGGCCCGGCAAATAACAAAGGGTTCGGGCCATCGCACAAGTGACTTTCCCAGGGGCTCCCCGCCTCCATTTCCACCCGTTTTACGGCCCCGGGGCTTGGGGCATCTGCCCCCCATCCCTTTCCTCAACTCCCTCCACCCCCTCCACTGCTCCTTCTCCCCCCTCTCTTTCACCCCCGGGTAGAAAATCCACTCATTTTTACCAAAAAAGGGTTCTTCTCCAATGTCCTCCTCCTCCCCCTCCATTTCAGGGCCACACCGGGCTCATGTTGGGGCCCCGGGGATGGGAAATTGCCACGTTTTCCAGTCCCCGCCCAGACAGATTTTTTTTAGCATCGTTTCCAGGACAAGAAGCAGTTAATGACTTAAATTTATCCCGGGAATCCCCGGGGGGACTGACAAAAAAAAATTTCCTCCCCCCCAAATGGCCCCCAACAAACGGCAGGGGGTTTTACGCCGAACTTGCCACGGCTGAAAATCAAAGTTACAAAAGGGTAAAATTCTTGTCTTCCTGGATCTCAAAAAACGAAAAAGGCCCTTTCCCCTGTTTTATACAGTGGTCCAACATTGCAGGGTTTTAATTCAACCCGGGGGGAAAAAATCGCAAATCCCGAATGTGTTGGGGGAGGCCCCTTTTTGCCGCTGAAACTCGAGGACGGTGTTCCTGCTTTTGAAAGGGAAAGGATAAAGTCATGCCAGTTTTTTCCCGGGCCCTTTTTTAAATGTTCTGAAGATCGGTGGAAGACTTCAGGAACCTTTTCACCAACCAATTGGAAAAACTTTCGCCAAGCAGGGCGCATGGGCCCCCCCCTTTCCCCGGTGCACAATTTTAAAACCATGGTTACTCCCATTTCCCGCCAAGGGTTTCCCATTTGCCCGGGTTTGGCCGGGGGAGAAAGCCACACAAAACGATTTCTTGCTGGGGAAAAGACCGGGAGCAGTTTTCCCCCCCTGTGTGACTTCGTTCGCCGAGGCAAGCCAGGGGGTAGGAACCGCTTACAAACCCCTGTGCCCAAAACAAGGGGGGGGTAAAGAGGAGCAGTAACTTGTGGAGGGTGAGGGTTGGGGTGGTGGTTTTGGGGGATGATGGGGGGGGACATTTTGGCCCCAGGGCAGCATTTTGGGCAACGTGGGAGGGGAAAGCGCTCTCCGTTTCCCAAAATTGTTGGGTGCCGGCTTGGGAAACACATTCACCCCGTGGGGCCGTAAATTTCAAGGGACCTTTGGGCCCGAAACCCTAATTTTCAGCTCCAACCGTCCGCGCTTCCTTTCACCTTGGGGAAAAAACCGATAAGCTCAAGGGAATGACCCCCCTTTTGTTTTACATAAAAAGAAGTGCTGGAAAAGCCTTTTTTGGAAAAAAATTACGGCTTTGGGAACCCCTCCCAAAGGGTCGGCAAAAAGCCATTAAAAATTCCCCTGAACGGTGCAGAGTCCACCATTTGTAAAGGGAGGGGCCGAATACCAACAACTTGGACAGGAGCACGGCACTGCTTCACCTTAGGATGGTTGAAAAGCAAAACTTTTTCCCCTTTGCAATCGCCCGCCGAAAAGACTGCTTGGGGGCCATGAGTTAAACAGACAGGAGCAACTGGGACCCGGGGGATGAATGTCCCCAAAAAGAAACCCGCCCTTTCTGCAAGGTGGTGGAGCCTTGACTGGTCTGCAATTTCATGCGGCCCACTGGCGCTGCCCGCCTGGGTGGCTGGCGGGGTCAGGAAAGGGCCACCACAACTTAGCCCCTTTTCCCCCCAGGGCCCCCGGGGAAAAAGGTGATGCTGCATGTGTTGGGCGCAGGGGCCTTGGGGCCAAAAAGTTTCACCCTGGCCCCCGCTTCACTTTTCCCCCCCACAGATTCAAAATATACCCAAATCCTCTCCTCCGGGTCCCTTTGCAAAGAACTGCCCACAAACCCGGGCCGGGGTATTTGGAAAATTTAACCCCCAACCCCGCACCCGAGTACAACCGGCCCAAGGGCCCTTTGGGGCCGCTTGACCCCTGTGCTGCAACTTTTTTGGGCCCTGCGAAGGGGGGGTTTTTAAACCCCCCTTTGGGCCCCTTGGCTTCCCGACCCCACACTGCTGCATCCTGCGACCTCACGGCCACCCCGAACCCCCCTTTTCTGGGTTGCGCGCCCTAAACGCGCAAGCTTTACTCCCTCTTCCCTGACATTTATGAAACCCCCCTTGGCCACACCCCGGTCACCCAAATTCGGGCCCCGGGTACATATCATCAATTTGGTTTCAAACGGCACGCTGTCCTCATCAAACCGGGCCCCTTTGGGATTTCCGAGGGTGACCTCTCACAACCAGCCCCCAAGCCACTCCGGCCCCCCAATTTCTTTGGGCCCCCTACTGCAAGGAAAACAGGCATATTTGCCCCCCCTTTTCCCCCCCCCTTTGCTGGGCCCAAATACGCAAATGCCCTCCCAAAAAAGTTTTATCCCCCGCTAAAAAAGTGGGCCCCTGACCCAAAACCCTAGTAGCTCCCCTGGGGAAACCCCGGAGGGACAAGGGGGGTTCTGAGGGGCAGTGAGGGGGCCCCTGACCCCTTTCCCGGGGCCCTGCCAAACCCAATGGGTTTTGTCTGGGTTCCCACCGACTCTTTGGCTGGGGTTTTCAGAAGTCAAACTTTTGGGAAAGGGGGGGAGAAGAAACCCCGTCAACCCAAACAAGAAACCCCTTTGGGTTTTCTGAACAACCCCACGGGCCCCTAGATGACAGCGGCAGTTTTTGGCCTCACCGAGGACCCCTGGGGGCCCACGGGCCCCTTTTCTGTCTGGGGACCTGGGCCTGTTCCAGGAAAAGTTTGGCCAAATGCCACTCGCAGGGGCAGAGCCTGCCACCCTCTCTGTCTGACAAAAACTGTTTTTGTTCTAAAATTTTACAACAAAGTTTGATGATGAAAAATCTTATATGATAAATATACAAAAAAATGTTTTTGACTCCAAAAGAAAAAAAAAATAACAATTTCCCCCCCCCCCCCCCTTTGGGGAACCCCTGGAATAAATTGCGCCCACAAATGGGCCCCGGAAAAAAAATTTTCTTTTTTAAAAAAAAGTGTCGTTTAAAAACCCTTTGTTTTACAAAAATTTAAAAACCAAACCGGCTTTAAATTTAAACCCTTTGGGAAAAGAAATTTGGCTACAGGAAAAAATTTTTAAAATTTTTGGCTTGAAAAAAACCGGTTTTTTTTTTGGGCCCCACACCCAGCAAAACAACCCCCCCAACCCCCCAACCCTATTTTTACTGAAGAATTTAAAACCCCTAAAAACAAAAACTTTTGGGAACATGGCCAAATGTTTTTTTTTTTTCCCCATTTTTCCCCACTTAAAAATTTTTTTTTTCGGTTTTTCCCCAATTTTAAATTTTATGGTAATATGAATAAAAACCAAAGAAAATTCACTTGCCACCCAAAAAAAAAGCCCCATGTGGCTTTTTCTTGAAAAAAAAACCAAAAAAGGGTTTTTGGGTTTGTGGGAAAAGGGAAAGGGGGGGAAAAATGAACGTGGAAAAAAAAATAAGCCCCGGGGTTAATTTTGAAACCAAATTTAGGGAGACATGTAAGGAACTAGGCAGTCGAAGTGCAAATTTTTTCATCTTTTTTTTTCAGTGTATAAGACCTGAATGGATGAAAGTGGTTTTTTGGTTTATTAAGAATGGAGTCCAAAAAATTTATCCCAGATATCTGACGTAGCCCCGTTCATATATGACGCCCAGAATTTCTTGACTTTTTTAAAAATAATTTTAACTTTAAAAGGGAAAATGCCCAAGTTAAATTTTTTCAGTACTCTTTGCACAACAAAAGATTTAACAAGGAGCTTAATCGCAAAATTCCAACAAGTGTTTGTCCCTGAATCCCCCAAAAAAATTTAGGGCTAAAATTTAAATTGGGTTTTAAACAGTTTCCTCGCAGCGTTAATATTTTGACATTAGAGACCAAGAAAACCCCTTTAAAAATTGACAAAGATCCCTCCCAATTGCAAGGTTTAAGCAGCATGCCTCTGAAGTAAGCAGCCACTGAGTTTTTGAGTGTCACCAAGTATCTCAAGAGGTTTCAACCAGTCAGAAGCTGGAAGAGTCACAAAAGGGGAAAAAAGACCACTTTATGTACAATGCCCTGCGAACCAATGATAAATGCACACAATTCCAGGGCCCGAATAGAGGCACCCAAGGTTACTCAACCTTGTAATGTTTTTCAAAGCTGGCGTTTTCCCCCTTTATGACCCGCAAGGGTTTTGACCAACCACCCGGCACAGGGATCTTTTCCTTCATGGGGGAGGAACTTTTTTTCCGATGAGGGGGCCATGGTCTTAGGCTGTTTTAGTGAAAAAATAATAATAAAAAAAAAATAAAATAATAATGTAATAAAAATCTTTATTTATATATGCCAAACACTTTTGCAGCACTTTCTTTTTGAAAAAAGGGATACATTACACATTAAAAAACTACTGACTATGAGCACAAGGTATGGGCCCCTGTCACGAGCTTACAATCTTTAGGGTAGGGGTAGATGAAGGATGAAAGGGCAAGTTTAAAGGGTCCAGCCATACTTCAAAATATGGGGAGTGTGCTTAATCGGGTGCATTTCCAGAAACGGTGCAGCACTGGGAAATTTTGGGGAGATGGCAGGAGGTTCGGATGATTGTGGCTTGTAATTTATATCAGTGCAAGCAGAGAGACCAGGTGGTTGGTAGACAGAAAATAGAGAGGAGATATAGGGGGGTCGCAGTGCTTTGGGAGCTTAGGGGGTAGAGTGTTTATTTTTGCTGTATTTTATTCTGGATGGGCAACCAGTGCAGTGACTGACACATTAGAGGCACGTATACACTGAAAGAAAATGAGAAGCCAAAAAGCAAGGAGTTACAGCTCGAGATGCAAAAGAATTGAGCAACAATGAGGTTTTGCGTTGTTTCCACAGTGAGAAAAGGATGGATTCTGGAGATGTTCTTGAGTTGCAGGTACAGGAGAGGGCAAGGGATTGGATATAAGGAGAGAAGGACAGATAAGGATAAGTATAACCCCAAGACAGGAGGCTTGCTGCCTAGGAGTTATGGTGGTACCACACACAGAGAAAGAAAGAGCAAAGGGGGGTTGGTTAGTAGATGGCGGGAAAAAAAAGAACTTTTAGTTTCTTAGTTTAGTTTTAAAAATAGAAGGAGGACATTTTTCAGAACAGAGACAGCATTATGGTGTTTTTTAGCAGAGAGGAGTGATGGCACAGGAAGAGGTTATAAATTTAGTGCTCAGCGTAAGATGGTACTAAATCAAAACGCGGGTTTTCCAAGGGGCTGGTAGATTGAAAAGAGGGGCGATCAAAACTATCCCCAGGAAACCCCCAAAAAAAGGGAGAGGGGAAGAAGTGAACCCGCAAAAAAAACACGAAGGGGCGGTCAGAGAGGTAGGTGAAAAACAAAGAGTGCGGTGTCCTGGATGCAATGGCACGAGCATCTGTTGAGAAGATTGTATCCACATGTCAAATGCGCAGAGAGTCCGGGGAGAAGCAACAATGAGCAAATCCCTGAATTTAGCATAGGAATCATTTAGACTTTAGCTAAGCAGATTCTGGGGGGTTTTTAAGGGTGGGGAAACCTTTTTGTAAAGGATAGAGAAGAGATCGCAGAACTAGGGTTAGGCAAGAGAAGATCAAGTGTTCTTGGGGTTTGGGAGATGAAGGAAGGGTTTAGAGAGGGAGGTAATTAGCAGACGGACGGCCCAGAGTGGGCTTTTTTTAAAATAAAGGGGTTAAAAAAATGTTTTTAAAGGAGGATGGAAAGACCCCAAGGGGAGAAGAGAGATTGAAGATTGATTAAGGTAAGAGGACAGCGAAAAAAGGCGGACAAAGTGGGGGGGAAGAGGCACAACAGCATGTAATGGGGGGAGCAGACAGGGGAAGCCCGGACACTTCTTCGTCGCGGTTCAAGAGCTAAAAATTGACGAGGGCTTTTTGCCTTTTATGTGAGAAGCTGGTCTTTTAAAAAAAAAACAAAAAAAACCTCTTATTTACCATGCTCACTTTTGCTCTCTTTCAGCCATCTGCCTCCTATCCTACCACCCAGTCATGCCCCGTGAGAATTTTATCCACATCAACTCCTTCCTCCTTCCCTCACCCATGTATACGTTCCACACACTATTTTTCCTTTTCAACTATCCCAAACCACCTATCATTTTTCATTCTCCTCTTTCTTGCTGCAGGGGACATCTCTACTAATTCTGGTCCACCCTGCTTTACTGCTAATCCCATCTCCTTTTCTGCCTTCTTCTTCTTATGCGGTCTCTGATCATAACCTTATCTCCTTTCATCACAACTCTCAGCCTCTCTGGGGCACATTCCCACACCATTCAAAAATCTCTCCATTAACACAGGAACTTTTAGACACCATAAAAACCCCCACTGCCCCCAATCTGCTTCATTTCCTGACCTGACCTGACCCAGCTATCAAACAATATAATGAAACTGTCTCAACCACCCTGGACATATTGGCACCACTCAAATCCTGCACCACCAGAGTCAAACGCCGACATCCTTGGTACACACCTCAGACTCACTTTCTGCAGCAATGTTCCAGGTGGGCTGAGTCCAGGTCTATTTGACCAACGGTCTATTTGCCATCCATTGACTTGACATATTTGGAAGTGATAGATTTGAAAGTGATATGATTTGCAGAAATATGACAGAAATGGGACAAAAGTGGGAATAAGGGGCAACATGTAAATATTACATTGAAAAAGGTCCTTTGTGGATTGAAATGTCCAGTTCTGTCTATCTATATCTCCTCATAACAAGTATTTATGATTAATGTCATGCTTTACCCAATTTAATTATGCCGGATATACTTTTATGATGCATGTATAATGTAAATTGTTACTGTGAAGAATAAAGGATTAATAATTTATAATTAAAGAGTGCCGTTAATATATCGAAAACCATTTTTAACAGATCACAGTCAATAATATGTGGACCAGAGAGGGGACACCTACTGCCTTTCTGCGGTCATCTTCTCCAGTTGTAAAAAAAATGAAAGAGAAGTGACATAACAGCTAGCTGAAGTAACCCAGTGTGAGGCCCTGCACAAATTTTCAATGATTGGACTTTTTCACATAGCGACAGGCTTATAAAAAATTGACTGTGGCATTTGAACATAACGTAATACGTAATGTACTCCAGATGTGCTGATCTGGAGGAATATTAAATTCATAGATAGCAGCATGCATCAAAAGGTGTGCATCACATAGCTTTTCCTTTATTGTAGGCTTTCTAATTAAGCACCAACCCTATAGCATTTTTGGGCAGTTGCTTTGTTTTGCTGTATTAACCAGTGCATCCATCTAGAAGTCTTTGAAGCCAAATTTGTGGTAAGGAGTTGACCACTAAGCTATCTTTAGTTAAAAATTGGCTTATCTGCTTTAATTCTTTCATTTAATATTGGCCTGACATAATATTATAAACTTAAACAGTATGCAGAGCCATTTCTACTACAGTTTTATACTTTTATATTTTCAAAAGTACAGGTAATATTATAAGAAAATTTGCGTATTTGTTCATTTCTGTAAACAACTTCATAAAAACAATTAGATGCATGTAAGGTCAGGAACAGAGCAATACTTTTGTAAGCTTTAACACATGAAACTTCTACTTTTTTCATTCTGTTAAGTTTAACAAATTAACAGACTTAAAAAGTGTTGATTAAAATAATGCTGTTAAATGTCTTTTTGTAATAAAATTAATTCTATGACATCATTAAAGATTGCATAGATTTTGTTCTCTGCATATAATTATGACTTCTAATTAGTTAAGTTTTTAATATTTTGAAGATTATCAATATGTCATGAATGAGATATTATGACTGTGATAGTTCTTAACCTGTCTGTTGTAAATTATCCTCTCATAAAACGAGAAGTTGATATTCTAGTTCCTCACTTTTACCTTACTTTTGTATTTACTGAACTTCATTTCTCTATTTACTTTCTACACTGAAGTAAATAGATTTAATTATGGTGTGCCTTTTGACTTCTCATCTTTGTGTATCTTTGTGTTTTTTGCAGTTAATTAGGAATTGGGTCTGTTTTTATATATTTATACTTTTATATTAAACATATTATTTTTCTTAAGTTTTTACATTTCTGTTAAGTGGGTTGTGCCATGAAAGACATTTATCTTATATCCATTGACAAGCAGTCCACAAGCTTAACCAATCAATGCTCTATGATTTTTCCAGAACTCACAACTGGATCTCCACAGATCAAACATTTAGGGCCACATATATTAAAATTGTCTAGGTCTAAAACTCACTTTGTTGCCCCTAGCAGAGCGCCCCTCTCATTGTTCCAGAGCACTATATGAAATTAAAGGGGCACTATAATTGGTTGCTTTGGGCAGCAAAGTGAGTTTTAGACCTAGACAATTTTCATACATGTGCCTCTTAGCTCCTATCCTGTGGATAGGATACAGATTTTCATAGCATAACCCTTTATCCCCTTTCTGCCCAGCCTACATAAACAAGAAGCTTATGTAAAAGAGAAACATGGACGCTAGAGATGGGCAAATTTCTCAAAAATTCGATTCACCGAGTTCGCAGAATTTTCCGACAAAATTTGTTACGACCCGAATTTATTTGCGGCGAATCGCATTAAAAAACAGCTATTTCCTGGCTGCAGAGAGCCTGTAGGGTGTTGTAGAACATTGTGTCATGCTCAAATATGCATAGGGAGCATGGTTTGGACATCATACAATGCTGTGTTTTAGTATGACATGCACATGACAGCCACCTCTCTTAGAATCGATTCACTCTAAAATTCCCTGGGCACTTACGGGGGCAAAACTGACCAAAAAACTGAAGTGGGAACACAGCCACAAAATTCCCTTTTAGCGCCACTGGAAAGAAACGAACGGAAAGGGTTTAAATCCTAAAAATACGTTTAAAGAACACAAAATAGTTTCCGGGGCCAACACATTTTGGGAGCACAGTAAAACGGGACAAACACAGCAGGTCACTCCCCGGGGGCCACAGCTTTTCCCTTGTCCCTAGCACCGTGTATTTACCACCAAGAAACATTATCGAATTGTTGACTAGGCCACCACTTTCTCCCCAAAAACATCTGACCCAAACCCCGAAAAGGGGGGGGGGGTCGGTAAGGGTTTTTTCAGACACAACCCTTAATTGGGATGGCCCCGGGGGCAGGTGAGAAAACCCTTTAACCCGTTTCCCCCCCCCAACCCACCTCTGTCCATTTTTGCTGCACATCACCCATAGAACACTAGTTTCTTTTTTCCCCCCTCACCCCTAAACTGAGACAAAATTTTTTTTGAGGACCCGATGCACAAAAAGGTTTGGGGAAAAACATCCACTGGCCCTTTTTGCAAACGTGCAAGTAGTGTGAGGAGAGTTTGGGATGGGGGTTTTTGTTGCGAGTGGGGCAGGCTCTGTAAAAACGACAAAAGTTTTTTGGGGGGACGGGGGGGTTTACCCGGGAACACTAATCGATGTACAGATCTCACTTTGGGGGCCGGAAAAGCAAAGCAAGGGGGGACAAAAAGGGATTCTGGGCCCTAATTAAAACAAGGGAAAAAATGCCCCCCAAATGGAAAAATCAACCCCCCTCCATGTCTCTTTTTGCCCCCTTTTCTTTGCCTTGGGGGGAAGTGGCCAAAAATAGGTTGGGCCCCCTACCCCCAAAAAACCCCTTGTCTCGGGGCCCTTGGGGAAACATTCAGTTTTCCCCCAATTAAGTTTTTGGGGAGGGAGGAAAAAAAGGGGGAAATTTTTCAACAAACAATCTGGGGTCTTTTGGGCAGAAAGAGTTAAAGTTTTTTGGGCCCAAAATGTAAAGTTGGGTGTCCTCCAAACATAAAAGGTGGGGAGAAAAACCATTTATGCTAGGAAACTGACCCAGACCTAAGTGTAAAAAGGGCTTCATCATTATCATTGGGAGGGAAAAAGCGACAGCTTCTTTTCAGGCATTTTCGCACCCAAATTTATTTGTGTGGCCGGGAGTCAGCAGGGGGGCAACAAATTTCAAGGTTAGATCCCAAAAGGGGCCAAAGATTTTGACCCCCCACTTTGGGGAGGCCCCAAAAATAGCAGCAAAGGGGCTCACCGGGGGCAGCGGCGGAACATTTAAATTTTGTGCGAGTTTTTTGGGGGGTTTAAAAACACCTAAATCTGGGGGTGGGGCCCCGTTTTTTGACAAGACACCGGAGGAGGCAGTTCAACAAACAAAATGACCAGCTCACCTCTTGGAATAATTAGAAGGACAGCAGGCAGGTGCACGGACCCTGGCTGGAAGGCAACAGCCCCAAACCCGGGAATTTAGTAAACCGCAAAAAAAACGGAATGGATCCCCGCACCACAAAGGCAATAAAAAAAACTTCTTTTATTTTTTCAAACATTAAAAATTGGGAGAAAACACATTGCAATGTAAAAACGTTTTGGGTGAAACATTTCCCTTTCCATGAATGAAAAAACACACACACTGAAAATTTTTAAAAGAAATAACAACCAAAAAAACGTGTTTAAAAAGCCTATCACATGACAATTGGGAAAAATAATGAAAAAAGTAACTGACACGGGGAAAATACCCTAAAAAACAAGGGTTAAAAAAGAATTTTTGAGGGGAAAAGCAACACTATCAAAAATAAATTTTAAACAAACATTCTTATGATTCATGGCCCCTTGGGGAAACCCACAATTTAAGTTTCCAAAAACCAAAAGGCTTCCCCAATTAAAAAGACCTTCCTTTTGAAACACCCCCCCTTTTCCCCTGGCCCTTTAAATCCCTTTTAATCCCATATGTCAAAAAAACAGCCCAGAAACCCCATTATAAACCCAAAGGAAAAAAAATTTTTGGGTTCCAGATGGTTAAAAACTGAAAAAGGAAAAGACACATCTGAAAAAAAGCACGGGAAACCTTTTTTTTTAAAAGAAACGAATGGGAAAACACCCACATAGTTTAAATGAAAGATGGTACAAATCAATTCATATACAAGGGTAACCCACTGTTGCAAAATTTAAAGCATTTTTTTGAAATTTAGTATTGTTTAAAAAAATTTACAATTAAACAAATTTAAATTTTTAACTTTTTAAAGTAACTACAAAGGGGAAAATTTGTGAATAAAACCCCACTTGGGAACGTTCCTTCACTGACAACCCCGGTGGAAGAAACTTTTTTTTCTCAAATAAGCTGGGTTTTAAAGAATTGTAAAATGGGTTTTGTTAAGGGGGTTCCCCCGGATAGAACGAACCTCGCTCTTGCGGGAGAAAAATAAATGGGGATTTTTCGCCGCAAACCCGATGGTAAACAGTGAAGGTCAGCCGGCGCAAGGGGGTTAAAAAAACTGAGAGATGCCGTAAAACCAAACCCGGGTGCATGGTGGTAAGTTTTCTCCTCCTAAATACAAAAATCTATTTAAATCAATAAAGTTTTAAAAACCTGGGTTTGGAAACCCTAAAACCTTTGGGGCAGAAAACAAACATTTTGGGAAATTATTTGGCATCTTTAATTTTAAACCCCTCTTGAAACCTTGGGGGGGAAAAAGCGTTGGGGAAAAAATTGGGCTAAACCAAAAAAGCAATTAAAAAATCTTTTTGTAAAGTGCCGTTTTGGGGTTTTTTTTTTATGTCCCCCAAAACCCTGTAAATAATATAACTTTAAAATTTCCAAAAATAAAAAGTTTCACAATATAGTTGAGGTATTTAGATTTTTCACCCTTTGGTAACTAGAAACTTTGGAACATGTAAGCGAGTTTTTTGTGATACATATATGAAATAGGGAATCGTTGGAATGGGGTAAGCCCCCAAAGGGGTGGGCCATTATTTTCAGGCGAGCCCCCGGCCAATGCTAGTTTTTATTAAAATTGAAAAGGACAAAAACGAATAATTGGTATTCCCTTGTTGTTGAATTTTTTTTTGAGAAAATTATTTTAAAGGGGTTTTAAAAAAAGGGTATATTTGAGAAGGTTTTTTGGAAAATAACAGTGATTGGATGCACAAACTTTTTTGGGTTTAAAATTTTTTTTACGTCTTGAAAGAAGGGGAACCCCAAGATTTTCCCCCTTTTTTGGGAAAAAACCTACACCTTTAGCAAATACATCTGTAAAAGGACCTGCGAAAAATGGGAAGATTACCCTCAAAATTTTTTAATACGGACTGTATTGATATGAATTACTGCTGAGGTATATTTTCTTCATCAAAGTTTTTTCAGGACAGAAACTTAACAACTCAATCAGAACATTTAAAAACAATAGATCGGCCCGCCAACATCCATTTAAATTTTTTACGACTATATTTGGATTCATTCAATAATCTCGGGGAAATGACAGTGTCCGAGCAAGCTCGTGTGATCCTAGTAAATTCCCCAACTGAATAGTGGATCAGGGTGTTGAGTGTGCATGAGAAAGTATTGCCCCCCAGTACCTTTTGAAATAGAGAGGTCTTAACCTTGTTGGTAGAAGAAACCCCAGTTAGAAATATTCCCAAAAAAAAAAAAGAAAAGAATCACGGATGGGTGAACCCGAGGCCGTCCTCGTTGTTTTAAGTAAAAAAAAAAAAATCACAATAAGGGAAAAATTTGCTTCCAAAAAACGTGGATGATCAAAATCGCCCATACCAGTGAATACAATAAAAAAGATTATTTCAAAAAAAATGTATCTGGATTCCCCCCAAAACTTAAAGTTGCCCGTGAGGGTGAAAATTTTGCACCCATTGGGCCCACAGTCGGGGAAAAAATTGCCACAAAAGAAAAAAAATATTTTCAAAGGAAAAAAAAAATTCCAAATGTATCAATCAAATCCCCATATAATTTCTAAAGTGTAAAATGATAAGCAAAAAAACCCCAAAGCTCTTCATGTGGAATGCTTTAATACATTGAGGGAAAATCCATTTAACCAAAAAAAAAAGAAGACAAGGAAAACCTGAAAAATTTTCGAACCTTTTACTTCCCTAATTAAAACCAGGTACACGGGTAACGAGAGGCTGCAGGAGGGAATCCACCCAATCACAAAGCCTCTCGTTTAAAGAGCCTATACCTGATATAATAGGATGCAAGGGGGTCGAGGTGGTGGATTTGTATTGCACATTGTGGTGCTGGATCCATTCCGATTTGTTGCGGTTCTACTGATTCCCATTTTTGGGGTGTTCCCTTCAGCCGGGGTCCGTGCACTGCCTGCTTTCCAAAAATTTTTCCCAAAGGGTTGGGTTGTTTTGTTTGTTGAACTGTTTACTGTGGAAGACTCGAGACCGTGCTCACCGAAGTTGTGGATTATTGATATTCATTTGGACAGCTTGCACCTACTTATAAGGACTACTATTCATGGAGATGAGTTCTCAGAATCTTGAGGTAAGTAATGTCTATCAGGATGGATTTGTGAATATTAAAATGCACAGGATTGTAAACAGGAGTTACTACGCACCAGGAGGGCGGAGGAGGTGTTTGAACATGTTTGGTTACCCCAAAAGTGAAGTTATTATTAATGTATAATTTTGGAAAATTTTCATATCAAGTTAGTCCCGGGGTGGGACTGTAAAAGGGCTAAAATAGCCAAAAAAAATGATACTAGAGGTTAGCTCAAAAAATACCTAATCTACTTTTTGAAGTTTTTTAAGATGGAACAACATTCGAAGGGAATGCTCCCTACAATTGATGAGACTTTTAAATATGAACAAGAGAAATTGGAATCTTTGAAATTGGAGATCCAGGCTGTTCAAGCATCCCTGTTGAATTGTATTCACAGCAATACAATTACCTTAATTTGAAAATGCAGGCTAATTTGAAATCATTGTAGAGTGATATTGTAAAAAAACAAAAAAAAAAAAAATTTTTAAAAAGAGAAAAAAAAAGTTTTCTTTGGGACATGTGTATAATTATGCATCTAATACCTTTAAATCCATACTTAAGAACTTACAGGGGGTCAGGAAGGCCAAAAAAATTTGGAGCTTTTGGGCCTACATCAAGGTTTTATTTAAAGGGTGCTTCGATGTTTCCTCTGGTGTGAATGATGCTTCTGTTGATAGTGATGGGTCTGCTAAAAAGGCCCCAAAAAAGCGCAAAAGGCCGCAAAAACGCAGCGGCAGGAAGCACATGAAACGTCTCAACTCGCAGCAAGCAAATTTAACCTTTACAATCCCGGGTGAGTTAATGGTGTTCTTAACATTTCTTCTCATGATTTATCCAATGATCAAATTGATGTTTTATCTAATGGTTTAACGTTTGTACCTACTAATGACTTTAACATCTTCAACACATTATTGGATGTCAATGGATTTGTAGGATTTTAATTTTTGCACTTGCCTTCATGAAGATGCATGTGCCCTGTTATTTGCACACCAAAATGCGCTATTGTTGTTATGATTTTTGTAATCAAATTTTTTCGGGAAAAATTTTCCTTAGTAATTTCGGGAAATTTGGAACCCCCAAATGGATTGACCGAATATATCTGTTCATTAAAACCCTTTTCCAGGTAGAATTCACAATTCATCCTAAACAGGCGGGTAGATTTTTTGGATCTTTTCAGGCAGTGGTGGAAAGAGATTTAGAGATTGGGAAAATCTTTAGATTATGGAAATTTTTAAAAAGCCTATTTAATTTTCTCAGGCAACAAGGGGATTGGGAGTTAAAAAATAACATTTTTTCAAATTGGCGGACAAGGGGGGGAAAAGGTTTTGGAATGGAAAAAAAGTTTTTAAAAAGAACAAACGCCTAAAATTTTGATGTGAAGCAAACAGGGGCTTTCGTCGATCAAAATTGAGTTTTTAAAAACAAACTCATCAAAATTTTTGAAGATGGCATTGATTGGGAAATTTTAAAGACAGGAGGTCAAAATTTGCTGTTGATTCACCTGGTTGCCATCTTTCTGCACCAAAAAATCCATAATTTACCACCTCTCTCCCTGGTCCCATTTATCGGGTGGTCTTTAAGCGGAGGCTTTTTTTATTGGGGGGATTCCCCCTACGCCTCTCGTTAAATGTACCTGGTTTTTTAGGGAGAGTAAACGGGGTTTGCAGAATTTTCAGGGGTTTCCATTTGGGTTTTTTTTTTTGTTGGGTAATGCGATGTATCCTCATTGTATTAAAGCATTCCACATGACAAGAGCATTGCGGCTTTGGCTTATCATTTATAAACTTTTGCAATTTTTAAATGAGGTTTAAAATTTAAAACATTTGGACATCGTTTCTTTCCCCCTTGAAACATAATTATTTTCATTGATGGACAAATTTTTTTTCCAGATTGTGGAGCTCCAATGGGTGCAAAATTTTCCCCCCCATGGAAATCTTTACATGTCTTGGTGGGAAACCAATACATTTTTTTTGTTAATAATCCCTTTTTCTTTTGTATTCATGGATGGGGGGATTTTTGGTTTTCCTCATTTTTGGAAAGCAAATGTTTCTCTCATTGGATTTTCTTTTTTATCTAATAAAAGAGGAAGGCCTCAGGGTTCAACCCCGCCAGGATTATTTTCTATTTTTTTTTTGGACTATTTCCCCTGGGGGTTTTTCTCCAAAAAGGTTTGGGCCTCTCAAATTTTGAAAGGATACTGGGGCAAAACTATTCTGATGCAACGTCATCACCCAATCACTATCCCCATACTGGTGGGGGAATTTACTGGGTCAAACGAGTTGCTGGGACACTGTCATTCCAGAGTTATTGAATGAATCCAAAAAAAGATTATCTTGTTTAAAAAATTTTTTAAATGGGTTGGACAGGCCGATACTTTGTTTTAAAAGTTCTAGACTGATTTTTTAAGTTTGTATCGAAATATTATTTGATTAGCACAAAAGTCCCTTCAGCATAAATTCAGTGTCAAAGATCCGTATTAAAAATTTTTGAGGGTAATTTTCCCTTTTTCGACGGATCCTATTTTATCAGAGTATTAGTAAAAGGGGTTGGTTTGCTTCCGAAAGGGTTCCATTTTTTTCACCCGGTATATAAAAAATAAAGTTCTTCCACCCGGTTGTCAGTGAAGGGATGTTCAAGTGTGGTTATTTACGAGTTCCTTTGGATACATTAAAATTCGAAAACATTTTTTCATTTTGAATTTTTAAAAACTTACCCCAAACAAAGCTTTATTAATTGTAACGAGTTATCTTGATATCCCTTTAGTTCCCCTCTGTCATTTGAAAGGGGTTGTACCCTTCGACTTTTAAAAAAATATTTCAGAGCTATTTCAGTTCTGTAATCCTTTAGTAATAATCCCGGAGTATTAAACTTTTTCCCTTGTTCATAATTGTGATCCATGGTTTTGACTATGGGATTGAAAAGGGGTTTAAACCGTGGAAAGGGGTGGTGATCCCAAGGGCCCCTTTTTAAACGGGTGCCCTTTTGGGTTTTGGGAACTTGAAAGTCGGGTTTCCCAAAAGCATGAATCTAAGAATTATTTATTTATTTATGTGATAGGTTGCTTTTTCCTTAATCTTGTTAACTTGTTTACGTAGTTCTCCGTGTTAGTACATTTTCATTATGTTTCCGTATGTCATGTGATATGCTTTTTGACATACCATTGGTTGTTATTTCTTTTAAATATTTTCAGTGCGTGTGTGTTTTACATGTCATGAATAAGGTTGTTTCACCCGAAACGCTTCGATATTGCCATGTCGTGTCTGCCATTTTAATGTTTTGAAAAATAAAAGAAGATTTTATTGTACATTGGGGTGCTGGATTGATTCCATTTTGTTGCGGTTCTACTGATACCAGAGGAGGCAAACATGGTTATATGTAGAATCTGTGGGCAGAAAGTAAAGCATGACCAGGGACCTAACGTTGGCACCACAGCCCTGCATCAACATCATGCAGTGTCACCATACAGTGGCCCTGGAGAAACGTGTCTCAGATGTGGTGGTCCATCCTGTCACAACAGCAGCAGCACCCAGTGGCACGCCTCCCATTCCAGGCAGTCAAGGCTTCACCACCTCTGCCAAAGACAACTCCCTGTCTTTTACATCATCTACCGGTCCAGATACTTCTGCTCCTCGGCACTCATGGTGCCAGCAGTCGTTCACCAAGACAATCGCCAAGAGACAGCAGGATGTGTCTAGCCATCCCTAAGTGCAGAAGCTGACCGTGCTCCTGTCCTAGTTTTTGGTACTACAGTCCCTCCCTTTTCAAGTGGTGGTCTCTGCACCATTCAAAGAACTGGCCAGGAAACTTTGCATTCACTTCTGCCATTTCTGCACCGCCAAGCACACCCTCCTTGAGCTAAACAGAACAGAAAAACTAGAAACAGAGAAAAAAAGAAATTGATGAACAGGGGGAAATTTGTTAAAACGGTTAAAATTTTAAAACAGGAGGAAAAATTATGAAAGGGGGAAATTTGTTGAAATGAATAAATTTTAAATGGGGGAAATTTTGATGAAAGGAATAAATATTTTAGAGGGGGAATTGATGAACAGGGGGAAATTGAGAACGGGGGGAAAATTGATGAACGCAGGATGGGGTTTAGCCATCCCAAAGGCAAAAAGCTGCCGTGCCCCGTTAGTTTTGGGAAATGCAGTCCCCCCCTTTTTCAAGTGGTGGTCTCTGCACCATTCAAGAATGGCCAGGAAACTTTGCATTCACTTCTGCCATTTCTGCACCGCCAAGCACACCCTCCTTGAGCTAAAAATTGATGGACAGGGGGAAATTGATGAACACGAATAAATATATTAATAGGGGGAAATTGATGAACAGTAATAAATTATTTAACGGGGGGGGAAATTGAGAACGGGGGGAAATTGATAAACGGGGGGAAATTGATGAATGAATAAATATATTAACGGGGGGGGAAAATTGATGAACAGGGGGAAATTGATGAAAGTGAAAGCCATTAACTTTTTTTTGATGTCAAATCGAAAAGGAGTTTTTCCCCATGTGTAATTTTGACCCCAGTAGCAGCTCATCTGTAACACTGCCGTTTGTAGGCCTTTGAGGAGGAAATTTATTTGTCGTCGCCGGGAATAGGGATGAATAAATCTTTCCCAGCTTCATGCGGGAGCAGATGCTGCAAAATCTGTCTGGTAAGGGGGATGGAGAGGTGACGATAATTCACTGCCAATGAGACCAGTGGGGGCTAAAAACTGGGGGAGGAAGCATTGGTGCACAAGCAGTGTCGGGGACTGAGGTTTTTTTTTTTTCAGGAGACAGAGAGGAGGGTCAAGGAGGATTAGGAAGATGGGAAGAGCCCCAGACCACTGGGGCAGTATACAGTGGGGGGGCAGGAAATCCCTCAGAGTCATTTGTGCGAAGGCCGCTGCGTGCTGATTTGCCGGTAGTGCCTGGGGGGACGATGGGTAGGGAAGGTAGGCGATGCCAGGGCCCCCACTTTATCCCAAAAACAGAAAAGAGGGGCCAAAAAGGCATGGAATGGGATGAATTTTCTAGTTGGGGGGGCTTTGTGCCTTATTTGCCCAAGGGCACCCGAAACCTTGTCCCGCCTGTTGGGGACGCTGAAATTTTTAACCCTCGGCAGAGGGGGTGACTTCTGTTCTTCACCCCTTTTGGACCCTTTTTTCCCTGCCCCAAAACGGAGGGCAAACTCAACTAAATTTGAGACATTTCCTTTTGTAGTCGTTGGCCGTGCCTATCTTTCGCCATGGGCCTTCCTCTATATAGCAGGTTTGAATGGGGGGGTTCATCAAAAAATATGTACCACTGCCCCCGGGGTGCTGTGGGGTGGATGGGGGGGGGTTTCGAGCAGTACCCCTCCCCCGCAGGGAACCTGAGTTTTTGGTTTGTCTTGGCGCTTTCCCTTTACCCCCTAGGATTTAGGGGCCCCCAGCAGCAGCACCTGGAGCAGACCCGAACCCGGATTTTTTTTGGCTACTTTTCAGGGTTTTCTATTCTGATGTGCCACCCCCCTTTATTTCCCCACTTTGCTGCCAGCTGCTCCTTTTCCACCCACCATCTTTTCCAGGGGAAATGGGGGACTGCCCACCCCCCCTTCCCACTTTTAAAAAAGGGGGTTAAGTTGGGTTCTGATGTGCTGCCACTTCACCTCTCAAGTCTCCTCTGTGCTGCCCCAAATGGGCACTTTCTAGTCACCCCTCTGTGGTTTTTTTAATGCTGGGTTTTCCCCCCTCCACCACTCTTTGGGCAATTTTCCATATGTTTGGGGGTTTTTCCCCCTTTTTTTTTTTTGTGGAGGGCTTTCAAAAAAACAAAAACACATGCAAAAAAATTCCCCTTTTTATTTTTGGGTTCAACTCCTTTTCTTTTTGGGTTTAGCAATTTTTGGATTTTGGGCCAACTGAAAATGGACACTGTAAGATCCAAAAGAATGGCCCAAAATGAAAGGGTAACAAATTTGTTTGGGGCGATTGCGTTTGGCCCCTCGACAAACGGTCGATGGTCGTTGTCGCCCTCACCGAAAAGATAGTCTATAGTGAGCCCGTGATTATTAGCGATGACCATTTAAAGGTCTTTGGGGAAGGAACAAACACCTTCATTTTTTACACCCAAAACAGGGGATGGGAAAAGCTGGGAATTTTAAAATCCCAAAAGTCCCAAATGGTACGTGCTACATTTAGGCAAAACACTTAGGTTTTAAAAAACCACGGAAAAAAAAAACCCCACACCCCTTTCCCCTATTCCCCGTCTTGTTTCCACAGCATGAAACCCTTAAAAACCCGCTTCCCCCCCAAAAAAAAAGTGCCAGAAGGGAGTATGAAATTTTATCCATCCCTCTTACTTGAACCGGGCATTGGGAAAATTTCCCCGGGCCGGGAATGCGCATGAGCCCCCAAACCCGCATGACCCCGATTTAAAGTGCCAGAAAAAAAAGGGGCTTTCAATCACCCTTTTTGTTTCACTGGCATTTATATATCTGTCCTGAACCGCAGAATAAACCATTTAAAAAAAGTCCTGACCCAAAAGATTCAAAAGTGCCCGGGAAAAAGGAGTTTTTTCCCAAACCCCCATTTTGTTTCCCCTGGACATTTTTACTATACCTTTCCCGGGCCCAGCATGAGCTCCAAACCTGCATGACCCCCAAAATTTTAAAAATGCCGGAAAAAAAAGGAAATCTTTCAAAACCCCCATTTTTTGTTTTAACTGGCATTGACTATAAAATGTCCTGGGCCCAGCATGAGCCCCAAAAACCCGCATGACCCCCGGAAATTTAAAAGTGCCGGAAAAAGGAAAATCTTTAAAACCCCCTTTTGTTTTTAAATGGAAATTTACTATTTCCCTTTCCTTTGGGCCCCGCATGAGCCCCCAAAAACCCGCAGACCCTTTGATTTAAAAAAGGGCCGGGAAAAAAGGGGTTTTCAAAAAAACCAAATTTTTGTTTTTACTGGACATTGACTATACCTGTCCTGGGCCCACAGCATGAGCCCCCAAAAACCCGAAATTTAACCCCAGATTTAAAAAAGGGGGGGGGAAAAAAAAGGGGGCTTTCAAACCCCCCATTTTAGTTTTCATGGACATTGGGCATAACCCGTCCTGGGCCACGCATGAGCCCCCAAAACCCTTTTTGACCCCCCGATTTAAAAAGTTTGGGGGGGAAAAAGGGAGTCTTTCAAACGATTTTTTTTTTCAATGGACATTTTTTTTATACCCGTCCTGGGCCCCCAGCATGAAACCCCAAACCTTTCATGACCCCCAGATTCAAAAAAATGCCCCCAAAAAAAGGGATTTCAAACCCCCTTTTTGTTTTAAAATGGACATTGAATATATCTGTCCTGTAGCGCAAAAGGGCCCTTTAAAAACCCGTCTGGGCCCACGATTTTAAAAAATACCCGGGGAAAAAGGGGTCTTTCAACCACCTTTTTGTTGAATGGACATTGGGCTAACCTGTCCCGGAAACCCCGTTGACCATTAAAACCCCGTCTGACCCCCAAATTAAAAAGTTCGGGAAAAGGAGTCTTTAAACCCACCATTTTAGTTGAACTGGACATTAAAAATCGTCCTGTACCGCAAAATGACCTTTAACCCCGTTCCCCCACAGTTTAAAAAAGTCCCGGGGAAAAAGGAGTCTTTAACCCAACCGGGGGTGGCTTCCCCTCCGTTTGAGTGCGCCCAAAATTGAGTTTCCCTTTGGGAAATCTGGTGGTTAAGTTCTGTTCCACCAGGTCCCCTTTTTTTTGGGCATTCTTTTTTTATTTTTTTTTTTTTTTTTCCTGTGGGGGAAATTGTCTCTTTTTACTTTGTTCTCTGCCGTGCCCCTACTTATGCCCTCTGAATAACCACATATGGTCAAGTTTTCCTGACCTCCCTTGTAAATTCAGGGGAAATTTTTTTTCAAGTATTTTGTACATGCAAGTTTTTTTAGTATTTTTTAATTTGAAAAACACATTTTTAAATAGGTGGAAACCCCCCATGTCTTTGTTTTTTTTTTTTAATTGTATTTAAATGGGTTGCTCAAAACGGGATTGTAGCTATGTTAAAAGATATGCTGCGGGTTTCATTAACCACTGAAGAACAGATTGGGACGTGTTCGTTACGAGATTCACAGGGCCCCGACCCAGCGATGACAGGCTCGGTCCCGCAAACTGACGATTCGTGGCTGCTGTTGTCGCCCCGCACTGAAGGGGCACTTCTCCGGGACCTCTACCTCCCTGTCCTACCCCCCCCTCTTTGCTCGTTACCCCCTGCTTTCGCCCCGTTCAAAAATAAAAATTGAGAAGGAGGGGAAAAGTTTTTGGGAAAGTCTCTTTTTAAAAAACGGCAAATCACAGTATTTCAAATCCCCAAAACAAAACAAAAAATTTCTGATTCAAAAATAACTGCAAAGAGATCTTCAACAAAGTGGCCTGCGGCAAAATGAAAAAACACGTATTGAAAGTTTTGGGGGTAATAAAAAGGTTTTTTGGACTATCAAATTCACCGTGGTGACATAAAATTGCTGATTCAATTTTAAATGCAAGCTGGCTCAATGAAAAGCTGTAAATGCGCCCCAAAAATCAAAAAAACGTATCTGTTATGTTTCGTATAATCAAGATATTTTTGGCACCTTTCAATTCACCTGTGGTGACTATAAAATTGCGGATTAAAAATTTTAAGGCAAGGTGGATTTCAAAAAGGTGGAATGGGCAAAATTGAAAATGAACACCTACTGAATGTATATGATAATAAAAGTGGAGTTTTGCACCAAAACAAGAGACCGCAGTTACTAGAAAAGATTTGTATCCTTAAGTTCAGGTGCCCAAACCAGGAAATATTTCAAAAGAAAATGTTAATAAAAAAGCTTTTTGCAGTGCAAAGTCTCACTAGTCTTTGGGGAACTTTATCCAGTATTCTTATAGACCTTTTTGTGTTCGCCCGGGGGGCCCCCCCCTTCGCTCCCCCCCCCTGACTTTACGCGGTTGATGCTCCTTTAAAATTTCTACCTACTATATAAAAACTTCCAATCTCTAAAATTTAAATAAAATTGTAAGGATCTCAGTAAAAGTAGAGGTTTCTTGTGAGAAAAATAAAAATTTCGTGAGCCCGTTTGGACAAAGCGGCGCACGTCCTTTGCTCGAGTCGTGAGAGACTTTGGGGGGAACAGGAAAAGCGTTCTTGTAAAACGAGGGTCATGTGATTTTTCCCGCCAATCGCAACCTACACATCCCGTATGAGTCCACCACATCTCACCTGCTCTATTCTGTAAACTGATTTGCTGGCCCTCAAAAGCAGGAGCGCCGAAATGGGCGATCTTAATAGATGTGCACGATTTTAACCCAAAATTTTGCTGATCTAAAAAATCGATCACCATAAAAACTGTGCCCCATTTCAACTTTGTCGTTAAAAATGCTCAACATGTAACAATGCAAAATTATGAGACACCTCTCCACTCTTTTTTTTTTTTTTTGGGGGGGGGGGCTCTACTTTGTATCAGCTTTTAAACCAAAAATTCAAAAACCAATAAAAAAAAAAAATTACTGTTTGCCCCCCAAAAAAGCAATATCCAAAGAGACGGGTTTTTGAGATGTATGTAGGGTTTAAAATTTACACAAACTTGGATTTGACACAGAATTCCCCAAAAAAAGTAAATTTAAATTAAACTTTTTGGCCACAGATTAAAAATACCCCCCCCGGGTCTAAAATTTTGTTTGGTTTCAGGCATTTTTTATGGCCAAAAATGCGCCCCACTCTGTATTTTCCCCCAAAATTTAAAACCCAAAAAAAAGAGGGAAAAAATTTAACCCCTTGGTTTTAAAATAGCCTACAAAAAATGATGAAATTGAGGCAATATGGGGCAAATAAATATCCCAAATTTTGTCACGACCCCCCCTGCTCCTGGGGCCCGGGGCCCCGGGGCCCGCCCCCGGTGACCCCCCCCCGGGTCCCCACCAGGGTGGGGTCCCGCCGCTGGCCGGGCGGGGGACGAGCCGGGGGTCTGCAACTGCCAGGGATAAACCCAACCTCGCTCCTGTGCCATCGGGGTTCCTCTCCCGGCCGAGGGGGCGGGCCCTTTGTGTCCAAAAAGGCGCCCCGCCGCGCTCGTTCTCAAAGGTTTTTAAAGGGCCAGCCCCCTTTTAAATTTGGTTTAAATCCCCGGCGCTTCCCCATTTAAAAGGTACGTTCCACAAACAGCCCTTTGGCGGGAAATCAAAGTTGCCTCGTTTTTTTGCAAAAGGCCCCCCCAAAAGTTTATTCCCCCCCCTTTTTCCCACCCCCCCCCCCCCCCCCCCCCCCCCATTTTGTTCCCAGCCTCTTGCTATGTTTCCCCGCTCCAAAACCTCTCCCGCCGGCCCCCGCCCTTCCGCCGGGCCACGCCCTTCGGAAAACCTTTTGCCGCCGGGCCCCTTGCCCCTTCTCCCTCCCCCAAGACTACGATTCTCGGACACGATTCGGTACCACGCTGCCCCCTCGCTGCCCCGAAAGCAAGTCACATCGGGGGGGAACGGCCCTTTGGTAGCCTAACGCCGCAGAAAGGGTCCTCCCGCTTTGCGGGGGGGCTCTGGTTAAAAACCGGGGGGGGTACTTAGATTCCGTTCCCTGGGTGGCTTAACTCCCAATCGTTTGCGGTGGTGGCGGATCCACTCCCCACCCCTTAAGTTAAAATCCAGCCATGATCCCGCCAAGGTCCCCCCTCCCTTAGCACCCGGGACCCTCCCCGGACGTTTGTTGCCCAGCAATCGCAACAAAACGCACAAAAAGGTCAGCAGTTTAGCCAGCTCACCCCCCTTGTTTGGGGGTCAGTTCTTGCACCCCAGCGCAGTCTCCGCCCCAAACCCGTGGCTCCGTCTACATCTGCAGTTCCTTTGGCCACCTTTGGGCCCCAAAAACTTCGGCTCCCTTTACCCCCCCTTTTGCCGGTGCCCCCACGCTCTCCCGGGGTTTCTTTAAATCAGGGGCTCAATGCACGTGGAGCTGATGGGGAAATCATTTTCCCCCCTGGAGAGGTTTTAAGGGGGGGCCCTTTTGTTTTTGGTTATTTTCCCGGGAAAGGCCCGGGTTTTGGGCAACCCCCTTGGGACAGAGGCGACCCTGTGTTTGCGGCCCCTACAGACCTTCCTCCAGGAATTCCCACCGTCTTCGAGGGGGCCGGCACGCGCCTCCCCCGGGCCAGGGGCCCCCCCCGGGGGGGCCCCCTTTTTGAGCCTCCTCGGGGGAGGTTTCTGTGGGGGGACTATGGGGTTTCAATTCCGAAACCCGGGGCTTCGGAGCTCGCATGGAAAAAATCCGCCCTCTGCGTTTTCATTCAAGAAGGGTCGTCCAGCGGGGGAAAAAAAGCGTTTTGGCGAAGAGACCCCCCGTCCCCCTAAAGAGTTAATACATCTAGCTACTCGAAATTAAATGAAAGGGTTTTTCCGGGTAGGCAGGAGGGAGTTTCCCCCCCAAGGGAAAAGAGACTCTGCTCGTCCTCTTTCGGGGATTCCACCTGGCCCCTGTGTTCCAGCATTTCCTATTCCCCTCCTCAAAATCAGGGTTTGGAACCGATGCAAGTGGCCCCGGGGCTAAATTTAACGGAGAAAGGGAACTGAACCGCCGCGGGCAGAGAACCCTATCCCCTTTCTCTGCGCCAGCCCGGACCACTTCCGCAAAAAAAAAACGTCCCCTTCGCCCTCAGCGCCCGGGAAAACGTTTCTCCCCTAGGTGCCGTGGGGAGGCGGCCCCTGGGTGTTTTCCCTTTCCTCCCCAGTTTGATGATCCCATGTAAAAGGGACTTCTGATGCTGGCCCTTTCGTTCGGAGTTCCCCTTTCCCTGGACTCGGGATCTGGGGAACTTCATTTTAAACCCTGTTGGAAACCCCGGTTTCCCCGAATACCTGTGGGGTTCCCGGGCTGGAAAAGGGCCCCCTCCCTTTACTTTTCGGTCGGGGGGGAGCTCCTCACTGACCCCATTGGTACAAAAACCCCGGCCCCGGTTTGACTTCCGTGTGGGGGCCCTACATATAGAGAAAAAATTAGGTTCCCGTTCTGCCCCCGTGCTTCCCCTCGGGCTATCCTTTTGGGGGTTTCCCCTGGCGGGGGCAAGGCCACGCCCCAAAGCTCGATTGGAAGACGGGGGGAAGTCCTGCTTGGGGACCGGAATGCCAGAACCGTGCTTGGCGGTTTTACCAGGGCCCCGGTCCCCTCCCCACTTCTCGCCCCCGCTTTTTTAAAAACCGTTTTGCCGGGCCCTTTGCCGGACGAGAAAAACCGGGACTTTGGGGGTTGTATTCCCCGAGAAGGAGGCGATTCGCTCCCAACCAACCCGGGCCCTTTAAACCGACTGCCCTATTGCCTCCCCCCAGAAACCAGTCCTCCCCCGGGGGGGGGGTCCCCCCACGGGTCCGTGCCGGAGCTAAGGCCATGTCGGCCTAATTCGGAGAATTTGCGGGAAAGGATTACCCGTAATCCTCCCCCCCGGGCCGGAGCCGGGTTTTTCTTCTTTGCAGAAGGGAGGGTTTCTCCCCGTCCGGTCCCTTTGCCCTTGGGGGTTTTCTAAAAAAGATAACCGTAAAAAAAACCGCTACCCTCCCCAAACTGATTGGGGAAGCTTTTTTGACCGTCTAAAAGGGGGCTAGAGTGTTTTCCAAGTTGGGATCTACGTGGGGGCCTAAAACCCTCATCAGAATTCGAGAAGGGGACGAAGGGGAAAACGGATTCAAAAACGGACGGGCTTTTTGAATATCTCGTGATCCCCTTTTTGGGCTTTTGCAACGCCCCGGCCTTTTTCCAGGGTTTTAAATTGAGTGTTGGGGGACCTGCTGTTAAAAATGCTTTTCATTGTATACCTGGCGATATTTTTTTTTTCCCCCTGCCCATACAGGCCAGGGAAACCCAAGGGACGCCAAGCCCTTTTACGACGCCTGGGGGACAACCGACTGTATGCCAAACTGGAAAAAAGGTCGGTTTCCACCGGGGCCTCCCTTTCCCTTTTCCTTTGGGGGAAACATAGTCTCTGATCGGGGCCCTTCAGATGGATCCTTTCGAAAATCTCAGCGATCCAAAAAGTGGCCGCGGGGCCCCGTCGGTCTCCGGGCGAAATTTAAAGTTTTTTTAGGATTTCGCCAACTTTACTCCCGGGAGTTTTTCCCCCCTTTTCTAGGTGTGGCTCCCCTTGTTTTCTCCCCGGAAAAAGCTAAAAATTTGTTTCTGGGCCCAATCTGCCGAGGAAGGTTCTCCCCAAATTTAAAAAACTGCCTTCTCCTCCGACCCATTTTGGTCCTCCCGGTTTCCCGAAGGGCCCTTTTAGCCCGGAGGTAGTTTCCTTTTTCCGTGGGGCAGGGGGGTCCCGACCCCGAAAGGGCCCCCCAAAAGGGAAAAAACCCTCACATGCGGGTTTTTTTTTCTAAAACTTTCTCTTCGGGCCCCGGAAGTAATTTGCCTTGGAGATCGGGGGGCTGGGTTTGGGCCAAAAAAATTGGCCCCGGAGGAGTTTGGGGAAATCTCTTTTGGAAAGGGGGGCTCGACATCCTATTTAGTCTTTACAGACCCAAAAAAACTGAAATTTCCTACGAGGCTCAGCCCCCTAAATCCTCGCCAGGCCCCGGTGGTTTTTTTTTTCTCTCGTTTTGATTTTTTAAAATCCACTTCCCACTGGGGCCGAGAAAAAAATTTAAACAAGGGGGATGCCCTTCCCCGTTCTTTTTGACGTTACCGGAGAGGGAAACCCGTTTTCCTCAGCATATCATTTGCTCCTTTAAGACTGGTCCCCGTGCGCCGGTGGATCTCCGCCCGCGTTCCTCCAGGCAAAACCCTTTTGCCCCCGCACTCAGGGGGAGAATTCTGGGTTGGGGGGCCCTAGCTCTCTTTTTGGCGGGGCCCTCCGGGGGATACGAAAATTTTCCCTTTCCCTCATCTCACGTCACTACTGGTGGCCCCCCTGCTCCAAGAGTTTAAGGGGCTTTTTTTCTTTCCTGCACCCCCATGTGCCCCCAAAACAAGGGTTTCCCCGCCCTAGGCCCGCTGGTCTCTTTGTCCCTCTGCCAGTTCCCGAATTCCATGGACACACATAGGCATGGACTTTATCCGGACCTCCCTCCTTCGTCGGGGAAAATCGGTAAACTGGGTTGTCAATGCCCCTTTTTTTAAAAAGGGCCCCCTTTTTTGCCCCCTTTTGGGCTCCCTTTGCCCCCCCAATTGGGAAAAATTCTTTCCCTCACAAACTTTCGTCTAACTGGCTTACCCTTTTCCCCAAATCGTCTCCCACGAGGCGATTCCGTTTGTCTCCAAATTCTGGGTTTCTCTGTGTTCCCCGGGTTTCCCAAACAAGTTGGATTTTTCTTCCGATATCTTTCCCCAGAACCCGGGAAAGGTCAGGTGGAAGAGGGTAAACCCAAAAATTGGGGGGAGAAATATCTACGGCACTCGTTTTGGCCGGACGACGGAAACTGGGGAGTTGCTACCTTTTGGGGAGAGTTCTTTATAATCCCTTCGGACTCCCCAAATCTATGGTCCCTTTTCCTTTCCTGGTGGTTTTTGGCCCTCACCCACGCTCTCCCTCCCCCGGCTTTTCCCCTCCCAGGTCCCCGCCGGGACAAATTTAGGGTTTAGGATATCAAACCATTTGGCGCGGGGACCCCACAAAACCCTTTCTCCCCGGGGTTCTGCCCCTTATGAAGCCCCGGCTGACCAAAAAGAGAGGGGGGGGGCCTTCCCCTACGTTTCCCCCAAAGGGGGTAGGGGTGTGGCTCTCGTTCCTGGGAATCCCTCAAATCCCAGTTTTAAATTGGGTCCGCGGTTTCTTGGGGCCCTTTAGAATTCTGCGGGCAAATGAAACCCCGTGTCCTTTAAACTCAGTCTGCCTCCATCTCTCCGGGGTTCCCTAACGCCTTTCATTTTTTCCCCCCCCCTGAAGCCTTGGTTCCCTGAAACCCGGGTTTTCCCCGAGGGGCGCCCTGCTCAATTTTCCGATGCTAGAATTCCCCCGGTGTCCTTTTAAAAGTGAAGGACATTGGAAATGAAAATGTCAGGGGGTAAGCAAAATTTTTTCTTTTTGATTGGAGGGGCTTCGGCCCCCAAGAGAGGTCCTGGGAACCAGAGTCCCAAAATCCTGAATCCAGCCTTATCCTAAGTTCCTTCAGGGCCCAAAAAGAGGGGGGGCCTTTTAAAGGGGGGGGGGGGGGGTTCTGTCACGGGGACCCCTGCTCCTTGGCCGGCGGGCCGTGGGCGCCCCCTGAAACCCCCCCCCGGGGGCCCCCCTGGGTTTTGGGGGCCGCCGCTGGGGCGGGAAGAGCCGGGGGGTCTGCAAAATGCCGGGGCTTTACCTAAACCCCGCTCTGTGCCGTCGCGTCCTCTGCCGGCCGAGGCCCCGGTGCCCGTGCCCCAAGGGCGGCGCGCGCTGTTCTTTGGGGATTTAAAAAGGGCCAGCGCCCCCTTAATTTTGGGTAAATTTTCCCGGCGCTTTCCCCCACTTTTAAGGGGACGCCCCCAAAACTCCCTTTTGGATCTATGTTGCCTCGTGCCTTAGCTAAAAACATTCCCAAAAATATTCTCGCCCCTTTCCCTTTTACCAAAAACCTTTGTACGGTTTTCGACTCCGAAAACCCCTGGCCTGCCCCCACCTTCCCCCCCTGGGCACGGAAAACCTTTAACCCCTTTCCGGCCCGTCCTGACCCTTTTGCCTGCCCAAAGACTACGATTTCGGACTACGATTCCGGTAAACGCTGCAAACCCCGGTCCCCCGCAAGGAAAATCTGTGAGGGGGGACGACCCGTTTGCCTCCCCGCCGCCGCAATCCATCCACTTTGCGGCCCGGGGTCTTGGTTTAAAACCGGGGGGTACTTTGATTTTCCCTTCCCTGGGTGGTTAAAATACCATCGTTTGCGGTGGTCCCGGGGGAAAACCATACCCGCCCCTTTCACAAACCCTGTACTTCATCCCAAAAATTAACCCAAAACAAAACCCCGGGGGGTTTTAAATTTAAATTTTGGATATGAAAAAGTTTCCCGAAATGACAGAAGAAATTTAGTCATATATGGGGGTGGAAAAAAAACGCTGTATTTTATCCCTATTAAAAACCCCAAAAAGGGGTTAATTAACCCCTTTGGGGTATTAATGCGCTCCGAAATGACCCCGAAGAATTTAGTGTATTTGGGGGTGAAAAACACGCTGTATTTTTTTCTACCCAAAAACACCCACTAAAAGAGGGCTTAATTAACCCCTTTGGGTTTAAATGCGGTATAGGGAAAAGACCAGAAAAAATTTTTGTGAAAATGGGGGGGGGGGGGGGAAAAAACACGCTGTAAATTTTTTTTTCAATTAAACCCACTAACAAGAGGCTTAAATTTTTCCAATTTTTTTTTAAATTTCGGGAAAAGAAATGACCAGAAGAAATTTATTGTATTTGGGGGTGAAACACACGCTGTTTTTTACTACAAATACACCCCCCCTAACAACAGGGGTTAATTAACCCCCTTTGTATTTTAAAAGCGCTCCAAAAAAAGACCCCGAAAAAATTTTTTGTCGTATTAAAGGGGTGGAAAAAAAACGCTGGGGGTTTTTCTACAAATACACCCATAACAAAAAGGCTTAATTAACCCCTTTTATATTTAATTTCCCCTCCAGAAATGAACAGGGGGAAAATTTTTTTCCCTATCTATGGGGGGAAAAAACCCCCCACTATATTTGACTTCAAATGGAAACCCGTAACGGGGTTGAGAAATCTTTGGATATGGGAATTTTCCCCACTGAAAAGAAAGGGGGAAATTTTTAAAAAGTATTTGGGGCACAAATTTGAAACCCCCCTGGACTTTTAAAGAAAAATATCCCAAAACTAATTTCAAAAGGTAATGGAAGGGAGCAGTCTCCCGTTTAAAAAGGAAACAAAATTTCAGAACGCTGGTGGGCAACTGACAGATTCTAGTTTTTATCCCCCCCAAATCATTTGATTAAAAAAAAGTGGGGACTATGCAGCAAGCGCCGGGGGAAAGCTTATGTCAGGGCCCTAAAAGAAAGAACTGTGAGGAAAAAGAGGTTTTCCGTCCTTATTTATAGTACTGTGACATCCCCAGAAACCCGCACTCTTTATTGGGCTTAAAGTACGGACATGTCATTGGGGTGTTTTTTTTCCTCTCAGAGTGCTTGCCTATGTCAGGCATGTGCTTGTGGCATTTTAACAATAAAAACACGGTTCTTTTCCCCCGAATCACCTCAAAATTCGACTTTTTCAGAACCCAAGTTTTCCTGAAATTTTTAAAATTTTTAATGGATGTACTTTTTGGGTTACGTTGATCTAATGTTCTAAACATTTAAAGTTTTACAAAAAAGAACAGGTGGGGTTTCTTAGTTTTACCTTTTTTATTCCCCAAAACGCATTTTTCCCATTTGCCAGTCACGGGAAAACCCCTTTAATGGAGGGATGTCCCTACTCTAAATTGGGGTAATACTGCATGGCGGCCACTGCCGCAGCAAAAACCACATGGATGAGGGGCACAGCCCAGTGGTCCAACAGCACCACTGCTGCCAGACGTAGCCCCCCGACTCTGGGCTGCACCACCCCACCAGCACAGCATCATAGCAGCAATGGCCGCCACACAGCACCACCACCTGGGCCAAATGGGGAGGAGTGATCGTCCAAGTGAAAAAGCAAAGACATTGTAAAACATATGTAAAACAGAAACATGGACCGCACATCCTTGCTATCCGTTGATCTAATGCTTCTCAGCATAATTTTTTACAAAAATGAACAAGAGGTTCTTAGTATACTTTTTGATCATAACGTATTTGCCCACTTACCACTTCACGGTGACCTCTTAAAAGTGGGTCCCTACACAAATTGGGGTAACACTGCATGGCGGCCACCGCTGCAGCAAAAACCACACAGATGAGGGGCACAGCCCAGTGGCCCAACAGCACCACTGCTGCCAGACATAGCCCTCCGGCTCTGGGCTGCACCACCCCACCAGCACAGCATCATAGCAGCAATGGCCGCCACACAGCACCACCACCAAAAAAGGAAAGGTAGACACTGCTCACCTCTCCTGGGATCCCTGTAAGAAGACTGAAAAAAATAGGGCATTAACCCTTATACAGACTATTGCTAATTAAAAACACCTAGACCAAATGGGGAGGAGTGCTCGTCCAAGGGAAAAAGGAAAGACATTGTAAAACATATGTAAAAGAGAAACATGGACCGCACATCCTTGCTTTACATTGATCTAATGCTTCTCAGCATAATTTTTTACAAAAATGAACAAGAGGTTCTTAGTATACTTTTTGATCAAAATGTATTTGCCCACTTGCCACTTCCGGTTTTTTGGGCCCCCAAAAGTTTTGGCCGTCCCCCCTTTTTTTGGGCTTTTAAAGGCCCGTGGTTTGGGTTCCCCCAAATTTATAAGAAAAAATAAATTAAAAAAAATTTTAAAAAATGAGTTATAAATAAAGGTTTTAAAAATAAAAGGGGAAAAAAATCGTTACAAAAAAAAAAAAAAAAAAACCAAAAAAAGTTTTGTGGTTGGCGAATGGCCAATTTGGGAAAAAGCCATTAATCTCCCCACAAATAAAATGTAGACCAATTTAAAAATATCTAACATAGTCACTAGTAGACTACATTCGGTCTATTAAAGCTTATTGCTAGATTGTCCAATATGTCTGTATGCCTTTCTGTTGATAATCAAACATATATATGTCTATATAGCTTTCTAATGCAGCAAATACCAAATGTAATGTGGGCAAACCTTTTTTGGTTGCCGTACATTCTTTATCTTGCGGGGATACTTATTTTTCTGTCTTATTTTGCTATATGGACTGTAAGTACCACTTTTTGCCATATTGCTAGGTGTAATTCTTAGCATTACCAGGGGGTAACTTTGGGGGGGGGTAGCAAAAAGAAGCAACTGCCCCGGGCCGCGAGCCTGTTCAGTTCCCACCCCCCCGGGGATGCCGCTCCTGGGCCCGAAGGCTGCGGGGCCCCCGGCCGGTCTGTAAAACCAGGGGGGCCGGGCCCGCCCATTTTCCCCCCCCTTTCTTTACGAGGGGATCTTTAAATTGGTAGCCGTTGTGCTTTTCCTACAAATTTGTTAACGGCGGGCGGGAAGTGGCATCCCGCCCCTGCCGTACATCGCTCTGCAGGGGGGGCGGCGGAAGTGAGGTATCCCCCGCCCTTTTAGTTTCCTTCCCGGCCCCAACCTAAAGCAGCGGCTTTTGGGGCCGGGGGAGAACGGAACGAAGGGGGAGCACGGCCAGTAAAATTGTACGGGGCCCAAAAGGGGAGGAGGGCAAACTTGCCCAAAGGGGGCCCAAAAAGGGGGGGGTGGAAATATGCCTTTCAGGGGGCCCCAAAGGGGGGGGGGAACTGTGCCTAAAGGGGGCCAAAAAGGGGGGAAACTATTCCGACCGGGGGCCCTAAAGGGGGGGGGAACTTTGCCTAAGGGGGCCCCAAAGGGGGGGGGAAAATATGCTACAGGGGCCTAAAGGGGGGGGGAAACGCCACAGGGGCCCTAAAGGGGGGGGGGGGAACTATGCCAACAAGGCGCCCTAAAGGGGGGGGGGAGAAAACAGCCCCTTAACCAGGGGGCCCCAAAAAGGGGGGGGGGGGCCCCCGAACATGCTACGGGGGCCCTAATGGTTGGGGGGGGGAAAAATATTTGGGGTAAAAGGGGGGGCCCCCAATGCTTGGGGGGGGGGGGAACTAAAGCCCCAAGTGGGCAATAAAAAGGGGGGGGGGAACTATGCCCACAGGGGCCCTAAAGGGGGGGGTATAGGCCCAGGGGGGGCCCCTTAAAGGGTGGGGGAATTGCCCACAGGGGCCCTTTGGGGGGGGGGGGCGTTATCTTTTCTGGGGGGGGGGTTTTTGGGGGGGGGGGTTGCCCCGGGGGGGCCCCAAATTTAAGGGGGGGGATTTTCCCTACAGGGACCCTAAAAACTACGGGGGGGGGACTTTTTCGCCCAAGGGGGCCCCCAAACTAAGGGGGGGGACTATTTCCCCCCAAAGGGGGCCCTAAAATTTCAGGGGGGATTTTCTGCCTACAGGGGGCTCTAATCTAAGGGGGGGAAAAATTTGCCTACAGGGGGGCCCCATTCTACAAAGGGGGGGGCATTCGCTAAAGGGGCCAAAAATTTCAGGGGGGGAAAATATGCCCCACAAGGGGGCTCTAAAAACGGGGGGGGGGACTATTCTGCCTTTTCAATGGGGCCCTAATCTCCAAAAGGGGCCCCTATTTACTTAAGGGGTGGCCTAAGTAAGGGGGCCCCCCTTCCCTACATGGGAACCCTAGCTACTGCCCCGGGGGCCCCCAACTGCCCCACATCTCCCCCAAACTCCCCAGCAAGCCCGGGGGGTGCCAAGCTACCCCAAAAAGTACCCCCGGGGCCCCCCGGGGGCCCGTTGTACCACAACCGACCCGGGGGAGCCCCATAATTAAGGGGGTTTTTCTTACCATTTGGGGCCATTAAAATGGAGAGTTTGTAATGAGGGGGGGAATAGTTTGGGAAAATGATTTAAAAAAAAAATAGGATCTCGGTATTTTTTGTTGTAAAAATTTTACAGGGATAGGGTGGACAGAGAAAGCCAAAATGGAGGGGTGGGAAAAGAAAAGAGAAGAAAAAGGGGGAAGGAAGACTCAACAGACAAGACAACCCGTGAGGCCCCAAACCAAATAAACTATTTTTCAAAGCACCTGACCTGGGGTTTTCATAAATTTACTGTAAGGGGGTTTATTTTAGTTTTGCAGAGCCTGTGTCATAGTAAACCACTATTGGTCCCTAAGGCGGTATTTTCAGTTTCTTTTGTGGGCAGTTCTGGCGGTATAATGGTCCCCATGTAAAAAGCGTTATTGGAATGTTTTTTGGTTTAAAGGGGGTTTGTTTGGTAGCAATATGATGGGATATTAGGGTGAGGGTTTTTCCCCTTGTTTATCTAGCGGCATGTCGGGGTAAATGTTCGTGGTCAGGGAGGTGGGCAAGAGGGGGGGGGTAGGGGTCCCCATCCAAAAGTTTGCTTTGGGGCCCTGGCTTCTCTAGTTACGCCCCTGGCATCTACTCTTATTCTGTATACAGGGATACTGTACAATACCACTTCTCTAGTCCTGTATTATGGGAGTAATTCTCAATATCTTCTCTTATTCTCTATATAGGTACACTGCACAGTACCACTTTTCTAGTCAGATATGCTGGTTGTAATTCTTAGTATCTGTTCTTATTCTGTATATAGGGACAATGTACAGTACCACTTCTCTACTTCTGTGTTATGAGGGTAATTCTCAGTATCTTCTCTTATTCTGTATATAGGGACACTGTACAGTACCACTTTTCTAGTCAGATGTGCTGGTTGTAATTCTTAGTATCTGTTTTTATTCTGTATATAGGACAATGCACAGTACCACTTCTCTACCTCTGTGTTAGGGTGGCAATTCTCAGTTTCTGCTCTGATTCTATATATAAGGACACTGCACAGTACCACTTCTCTAGTCAGATGTGCTGGGTGTAATTCTTTTATCTGCTCTTATTCTGCATATATGGACACTGTACAGTACCACTTCTCTAGGCCTATATTCTGAGTATGATACTCAGGATCTCACCTGTGACACTCTTATTGGTCCTATACCCACCAGTCTTGCTTACATGGCAGCAGTGGTGATATCAGTAAGAATGGCATCTGATCACTACTGCTATTTAAATAAAGCCTTAGCACTGGAGCAGTGATAAGAACTGTGTTTTTTTCTCATGTTGCTTTCAGATATATTTTTTTAACTAAAAGACAACCTCTTACATTTTATAGTTTTTGTGATTCAAGGCTTTTATGTTGACAGCATGATGTAGGAGGTGGTCTATAAAAGGGAATAGGATGTATATTCATAAACATGATGACTGGGGTCTGTATTTTATGCTTTGGTCTGTAGTCTGCTTTTATTTTGGGGTCTAGTTTCATGGTGTCCTTTTTTCAGTCTGGTCTTGGGTCTTTAAGTATGTCTGGGTCTAGTTTAGGAACAAAATGTGGTAAGCACATCCATTTTGAAAAATGAGTTTAGGTGCAAGCTGGTGTGGCAGCCAAAAGCAATGCAAACACAACACAATATCAGCAGCACTCTACTAAAAGGGGGTCAAAGGGGTCACTAAAACACAGTCAAAGGGGACATAGGAATTTTTTGGAAAAATTTTTCTGCTACTTTGGAATATACAAAAATTTGGAGGTTCCCATCTTGGTTTTTGCACTCCACCTATCTGCACAGGTTTCTTAATTGATCCAGGTTATGGCTGGAATCTTCTCTCCCTGAATTGTGGAGGTCTGAATGGACACCAAGAGACACCAAGAGAGGTAAAATATTGCGTAGGTTCCCATCTGAATTGGGGTCACCTTGCCATTGGTGGATGGGCATTTACAGTTTTGATCAGAAATGTACACAAATAACTTCAATTTTTACATATTCCAAAGTAGCAGAAATGCTTTTCCAAAAAATTCCTATGTCCACTTTGACTGTTTTTTAGTGCTTGTAGAGTGCTGCTGATATTGTGTTGTGTTTGCATTGCTTTTGAATGCCACACCCGCGTGGACATAGATACTTATTTTTCAAACTGGATGTGCTGTTTTTAGACTGTTTGCATGGGGAAGTGGCTGGCCCCGATCTTGGTTTTTGCACTTCACCCATCCGCACAGATTTTTTAATCAGATCAGGTTGTGGCTGGAATCTTCTCTCCCTGAAATGTGGAGTCTGAACAGACACTAAGAGAGGTAACATACAGCATAGGTTCCCATCTGAATTGGGTCACCTTGCCGTTGGTGGATGGGCATTTACAGAAATGCTTTTCCAAACAATTCCTATGACCCCTTTGACTGTTTTTAGAGCTTGTAGAATGCTGCTGATATTGTGTTGGGTCCAGTTTAGGGACTGTATTAGTTCAGAGGCATAGCTATAAGGGGTGCAGAGGTGGAAGGGGCTACCGGGCCCTGTAGCCTGAGGGGGCCCAAGAGCCCTTCTGCCACATAAGATGACACCAATATTGCAAACGACACATGGTAGCTGGGGGGCCGCATCTATCTTTTTACCTCAGGGCCCCAGAACTTCAAGTTACACATCTGTTCAGGAGGGGAGTATTTATTCTGGAGATTGTAGTTATTCTGAAGTCTATAGTTGGGGGGGAGCCTATTTCACTTTTCACTTAGACTTTATATACCTTGATAAGGTAAGATTATTAGAACATGAAAATGTCATATTTTATAAAAAATGTATTTGAATGTGAATGAATGGTAAATTAGACATTCTAAATATGCAGAGTTTGGTATTTTTAAGCTTTAAATGTCAAATGGAAAACATCACATTGATTACACTATCCCAAACTGCGTTCAGCTGGATTGTGACAACATAGAATTATAATAAAAATCACAGTCCATTTCTTGGGATTTTAAATGGTAAGGGAAGCATGAAATGTTCTCCGGAATGCTTTAGATTACAATAATCAGTTGCTTGGGCATTTATTAGCATAATAGTGCTGCTGAATTTGGAACATGCTATTAAGCCGTATTTATAATATCTTAATGTTTGTTTGCTTACATTTTATGACACTTTAATTATGTCAGCATGTATGTGTGTTTTCAGTTGTTCTGCACAATGAATCAGTTTAGACATACTTTAAAGAAGAAATTTCATATTGAAGGTATTACCGCTTATACTCATGGGCGTAACTATAGCTATAGTAGCCATAGCAACTGCTATGGGGCCCAGAGGTTTAGGGCCCCACTGAGGTCCAATAACATTGTTCCTTTTTATAGGACACAAAGTTTGTGGTTTTCATCTACCTAGCACTATTGTATAGGTTCCCTGATACATGGAGGTATTATTTTTACTTATTATAATTACTTCAGTTGCTGTTTTAGTTTATTGTCATTAGGTGGTGGAGCCCCATCTCATCTTGCTATTGGGCCCCATGAATTCTAATTATCCCCCTGCTTTTACATGTCACAGTCCTCTTAAATATTATTGCAGACAAAGTACACTTTGTAATGGCAGTTTCATTATTCTCAAATGGTGGGGATATTATTAAGAAGGATAATGAGGACACTGCCTCACAGCTTACAGGATTTTAAAGATCTATTGTGTCAGATACTACAAGTCAGAGGTCTTGTAAAGTACATTCCTTAATGGGGCAGAGCTGTATTGACAGCATTAATTTGGGATCCACTAAACATTACGCAGGAGGTTTTATATTTTGTCTGATTGGTGTATTTCTGTGTCCCTTTTCATCTGTAGTAAATCAACGCTTTTACTTTATTCCTTTTCAAACATTGAAGAACAAATTATGTTTGTTAAATAACCACACATCTTTAAGGTCTTGGTTGTAGAACAGAAAATGAGAAGACGTTTAAAGAGGTAACCCCCTTCATATAGTTTTTATTTATTATGTGTTTAATAGGAAATCCTACTTTTTTAATATACATGTATTACAAAATTTTACTCCTGTACCCCTTTATATCAATGCCGTAGGCTCCTATCTAAAAAAAATAAATGATACAGCCCACATTCCTGTCCATAGTAAAGGCCTCCATGGACTGCTTGGACTAAACAGTCATGTCACCCCTGGCATTCAGTTATTAACTACACCAAACAGAAAGCCCATTACTGTGAACAGCAACTTGGGCTATACTTTTTTTTTTTTTTTTTACTGCATTGGTATAAAAAGTGAATCCTGTACAAATAGCACCAAAATTCCCTAATTTGCAAAATTGAGAAACTCCCATGATATCAACATTTAATCAAGGAATGTGGAGTCATCTATATATAAAACACACAATACTTTAATAAATCCAAACGATAAAAAAAATTAAAAAAGTGGAAATCAACCAAAGGACAAACAAATTATGAAAATTGGTACTAAAAGGAGCATCTCTATTCATTTATGATGAGGTCTAGGTACTTCATCTGTTAGATGTGGGGAAGTAGTAGTTAAAATCTGCTGGCGCTATATGCCTGCACTGCTTGGGGACCGGATCCCTGTATCTCGCTCTGGCTTCTATTGAATGCTCCTACGGGTGATGGGAAATGCGCATTTCAGCTCATGTGCGTTGGAGCTAGACTGCCGGAAGCGGGGTAGGGTCCTGCTATCTTGATCGCCGTGGACCCTGATGAAGTACTGCTGGGATTGGGATTAGGCAATATATACAGTAAAGGAAAAATTTATTTGATCCCTTGCTGATTTTGTAAGTTCGCCCACTGACAAAGACACGAACAGTCTATAATTTTAAGGTTAGGATAATTTTAACATTGAGAGATAGAATATCCAAAATAAAATCTAGAAAATAACATTGTATAAATTATATACATTTATTTGCATTTTGCAGTAAGAAATAAGTATTTGATCCCTCTGGCAAACAAGACTTAATACTTGGTGGCAAAACCCTTGTTGGCAAGCACAGCAGTCAGATGTTTTGTAGTTGATGATGAGGTTTGCGCACATGTCAGGAGCCATTTTTTGGTCCACTCCTCTCTGCAGATCATCTCTAAATCATTAAAGGGGTTGTCTCGCTACAATGATTGGGTTTTAATTAAAAGATCTTTAAAAAAACAAGCAGCTTTGCAATATATGTTCATTACAAATGTCCTACTGATTTTGAGTTATCCTTGGTAGTAGGAGTGCTTCAGCTCCTCAAATCACTATAGCAGCCTTCCTGTTGATTTTTCTCTCACTGGCTGCCAGTGCTGATGAGTGGTGACTCATCAGCTTCTCAATACAGGCAGGAGCACAGAGCCTCTCCCGCACAGTAGGAGGTCACTTGTGATGCTTCTGTAGGGGAGGGGGAGGGAGGGCTCTACTCCTGGCATCTTTGTCTCTGAAGCTGTGCTGCCTGGATTAACCCTGTGTGTGCCTGCTCCCTCCTGCTCTCTACACAGATTGCAAAGAGCAGAAGTGAGGCTGATCTGTGTTCAGTACGATGTGACAGCAGTGACGTGTGTTACTATAATCATGATGTGTCTGTGGAGCTTTGACTATACTAATAGAACAGATCAGGGGAACATGTGAATGGTTCATATCCCTCCCTGCTCTGCTGTATTAGTGACACATCCTGCCCTGTGTCCTGATGGGAGGACAGCACAGAACATTGTTTGTTTGTTGTTGCTTGAGATGTCCGTGGAGATTTGTATGCTATGCAGGGGGTATGGGAACACTTGCATCCCCCCCTGCTCTGCTATTAGCATACACAGCTTCACAGACCTCTCCACACTCATAGATAAGCCTTCCTGTCTCCTGACTCTGTGGAGAGGAGCAGCATGAGCTCAGCCATAGCAGCACAGTGCAGCTGATCCACAGCAGTGAGAGCCTGCGTCCCTGACTGCAGACCTAGGCAGGCACACACAGGGTTAACTCTGGCGATCAAACCCCTCGGCCTCCCCTGCTGTTTAGAAGTTACTGCTAGTTGGAGGAGGAAGAGCTGTCTGTGTGCTGGGGAGGCGGGGAAATGGGGAGGAGAAGTGGGCAGACAAGAGCACGCCCCTGAATTAAAAAATCTATGGTTTTGCAGACACACTGAGATAGGGCTGAAAGGCCTGTGTGGAGGACAAACTCCTTTTAGATTTTGGGGCCGTCGCTTGCACATAGAGCTTCAAACTCACCTCTAATCTTTCTATGGATTTTGGTCTGGAGAATGGCTAGGACACACTCCACGACCTTAATGTGCTTCTTTTTGATCCATTCCTTTATGTTGTCTTGGTGTATGTTTTGGGTCATTGTCATGCTGGAAGACCACGGCCACGGACCTCCATATTTTAATGTCCTGGTGGAGGGTAGGAGGTTGTCAGTTTAAGGTACATGGGCTCCCATACATTCTACACATTGATGCGCGAATTAATGCCGGGCGCTTAAGCAGAGAAAACACCCCCAAAACAAATGTTTCCACATCACTTGCTGACAACAGTTTGGGATGGTGTTTCTTTGGGTCATAGGCAGCATTCTCTTCCTCCAACACGGCGAGTGAGGTTAAGTCCAATAGAGTCAATTTTGGTCTCCATGTGACCACTGCTACCTTCTCCCATTCATTCACAGAATCATTCAGTGTTCATTCGCTAAACTTCAGGAGCAGGCCTGCATCATCTACCTTTTGGCATAGTGGGGGATCTTGGCTTTTAAAACATTACGACATAATGTGTACAGTGGTTTTCTTGGTGGACTGTGGTCCCAGTGCCTTCAGAATCATTAACAAGGTTCCCCCGTGTAGATTTAGGGATGATCTATCACTTATTCATGATCAAGTATACCCCACGACGGTGTGATTTTGCGATGTTTCCCAGTAATAGATAGTCAAATGACAGTAATTTTGTATTTTCTTTCATTTTTTACTATTGCACCAACGGTGTCTCCTTCCTCAACACTTGTTTCTTATTTTGTTGTGCAGGATTAAGATCTTGTCCTGACATCCTTAGAATGCTTTTTGTCTTGCCCATGTTGTAGAGTTAGGTCTGTCCTGTTTAATTTGAGAGCTGTGGAGAGGAGGTCTTTTATAAAGGTGATATTTAAGATAGCTGTTTTAATGCAGATAACGAAGTTGATTAGGCGGTATAATTTGGTTGTAGAAGCAGAACTCTTAATGTTTGGTTAGCGGATCAAAAATTATACTTATTTCTCTCAGCAAATGCAAATACATTTTTATAATTTATACAATGTGATATCTGGATTTTTATTTTGGATATTCATCTCTCCAAATATTAAAATTAACCTATTACTTTAAATTTAGGACTGTTCTTGTCATTTGTCAAGTGCGAGGCAAACTTACAAAATCAGCAAGGGATCAAATAATTATTTCCTTCAATGTATATAGATCATTTGGGCAGTACATCTGTGTCTTCTGAAGAGGGACGTGACAGCAATGGCACCTATACACCTCCCTTAATATGGATAAATATCACGCTTTTACTTTGAGGTCTATAATTAATTTAAAAATTGGGTTATATTTTGGCTGTACTGAAGGATCAAAGGTGTTTTTGAAGTAATTAGGTTACATGGTGGTCAGTTATAGTCCACTATCTGACATGCATATACATTTTCAGTAGTCCCTTAGGTATTTTCTAGGTTAAATTATTGGGCACTTGTCCTATGTTCCATAATTTGGCTATTTATAGACACATTGGGCAACATGTATGAACGGGGCTGCGCCAGATAACTGGCGTCTTTTCAGCCCAATATCAAACACAGTACCATTCATACATTTTTAATTCTCCCGTACACCACTCCCGGACGCATTACATAGCACCTGCGGCGCACTAGATCCGTAGCGAAGCTACATATTTATAGCTTCGCTACGGCGTTTCTAGTTGCATTAGAGATGGAACAAGTATACTACTTTCAAAGCGGTATACCTGAGGCAGACAGAAATGTCTCGCCTTAGCATATAGTTTAGAATGTGACCGTGATTATGACCCGCAGGCGTATTCTATACCTAAATTTCATGCATGTCGCCCATTATCTCAATAAGGTAGTACCTGGTGGACAATAGAATTTATTCTTATGTATGTATGTAACCCTTTGGTACTAATTTTCGTCATTTCTTTTGTTGGTTTCCTCTTTTTTTATGTTTATTAACGTTTGGATTTTATTAATTATTGTATGTTTTATATATTGAGATATGGCTCCATTTTCCTTGATTTTATACTGGTATAAAAGAGACATAGGAGCAGAATTTTTATTACATGTACGGTTATTTTGTAAACAAATGCTAAATAAATAGTTTTATTAAAGTAGCAGATGGCTTTATCAGAGGGACTAACAAAAACTTGCTTTTTGTTGCTTCTAGATTTGGACATATCGGTGGGTAGGGGTTGCCAGATATCTTTTTTTTTAACAATTCATTTTAGTGACTTTGTGATTTAAGGGCTTTATATTGTTAGCATGATGCAAGAGTATGGTTTAGTGAAAAAGGAGGGTGAAGGTTTATAAATATTTTGGTCTGTATATAAACTGAAGTCTGGTCTAATGGGTAGTTTGGCATCTGGTATGGAGTTCGCATTATAGTTACATAGTTACATAGGTAGTACAGTTGAAAAATCATGGACCATGAAGTCAAAATCATGGACCATCAAGTCCATCAAGTTCAACCAAGGGTGGAATCTTTAAGTTTTCCTGGGTCTGGTTTAGGGACTGTATTAAGTTTGCAAGGCTTGGTCTATATACCATATATACTCGAGTATATGGCACGAGTTTATCAGCTCACAAATAGGTGCTCGAAAAATTTGTCCGGCTAATAACTCGGTCTACTGTCGGCGTTTGGGGCGCTGCCTTGGCCGGCATGTCGGCGATCTTTAACCTGTTTGTGACTACTATGGGAGCGCATACAGGTGAAGATTCACATCATGCAGAGCTGAAAGCGCGCTCCCTGGCTACGCATGTGGACCCCTCCACCACGAACAGCACAACCCCAACTAACACCTCACAAAGAAACACACACAAAACAACAAACAAAACGGCACACAAAACACACCCCACCCCCCCCCCAACCTCTCCCCCCCCACCACACTCCACCCACCCCCCCCACCCCCCACACACACCCTACAACTCCCACCTTCCCCCACCCACCACCCCCCACACACCACCTCCCACCCTCCCCCACCACCCCCCCCCACAACCTCACACGCATCCCCACCACAAACACACACCACACACCACACACAAACCCACACAACACACACCCCCACAAACACCAACCCCTCACCACACACACACCAAACCACCCACCAAAAAAACACCACTCACCAACCAACACAACCAAAACCCCTGCACACACAAACACACAAATTCTCCCCCACCCCCACCCCCTCCCCCCCCCCCCCCCCACACCCCCCCCCCTCACCACTCCTTCCCCCATCCCCTCTCTCCCAATCCTCCTCACCACTCCTCCCCCTCCCCCTTCCTCTCCCACCCCCCCCCCCTCTCCCCCCCCCCCCCCCTATCCCCCCTCTTTCCCCCCCCCTTTTTCCTTCCCTCCCCCTTTCCCCCCCCCCCTCCTTTTCCTTCCCCCCCCCCCCCCCCCCCCCCCTTTCCCCCACCCCCCCCCCCTCTCCCCCCCCCCCCCCCACCCCCCCCCCTCCCCCCCTTCCCCCCCCCCCCCCCCCACCCCCACCCCACCCCCACCCCCCACCCAGGGCACCGGACAACAGACTTGAGGCTGTCCGGAGGGAAGTTTCCGGAATAGGCAGCGTGCTATCGGTCATTCACATGCCCTGCGGTCTGATGACATTGACGACTGACGCTTTCCAGAGACGGAGCGCCCGGGAGTCGGGAGTAGCTGAGGGAGTGAGGTATATTACTTTATTTATTTATTTAAACCCTGCCTATCCTGCCTGACTACCTATAAGACAATATTTATCTGCCCTTTAACAGGCTGTGGGGACATATACCGCCTATAAACCTGACTATTACCTGCTTATGGGGATAATATACCTGCCTATAACTGCTATTACCTGACCTATAGGGTTATTTGACCTGCCTATTACTGCTATGGGGACATATACCTGACTATGGGGGAATATACCTGGCCTATAACCTGACTATGGGGGACTATACATGCCTATAGGACATATACTGCCTATTGGGACATTAAACTGCTATTAGATGCTATGATAATTTATTGGTATTCTTTTTTATTTTTTTAATTTCACCAAGTAGCCGCTGCATTTTCCACCCTAGGCTTATACTCGAGTCAATAAGTTTTCCCAGTTTTTTGTGGCAAAAGTAGGTGCCCTGGCTTATTCGGGTTGGCTTATACTCGAGTATATAAGTTAAGTATTTCCTATGTAGAATGTAGTTATTCTGAAGTCTGTAGTTTGGGGGTATTGGGAGCATTATTTCACTTTGTGCGTTAGGCAGCAGAATGGTTAGGTCCAGCCTCGCCTGAATGTCTGAAAAACGTGGGTCCCATCTCTGAGACTTGTACTAATTTCAGAACAGCATTTTCTGACTTGAATCCCACCTGAGGATCTTACTGGTAAGTGTGTGGCTCTTTTCAGTCACTATGGGAGTTACAAATAAAAAAGCCAACAAAGTGTATGTATGCACATAAAATGCTACATTTGGTGCAACCTGCTGGACATCTTAGCCACATTTCTTTTCTTAATGGCACCATATGGTTGGTGTACAGATGAGCCAATATGTCGCACTAAAAATTGGAACATGCCATTCTGACTTTCCAGGTCCAAGTAGATAACTGAAGACATTTGTTTTTAGAATTTCATTGTTTTCCATCCATAACAAGTCCCTTTTTGAACTGGTATCTTCGCGTTTTTTTATTTTGTTACCTTTAAATATAAGCACATATAAACCTATGCAGTGTGTTAATTTTAATACAAAAATTATATAAATGCATAAACTACAGTAGATATTCTAACCCTGATACTACTACATATATTTTACTATATGCCATCCCATGATAGCTGCTCATATTTTTCAAATTGATGTTCTAGAATATAAAATCACATGGAAGGAGATAATTTGTAAAGATCTTTATAGAAGGCACTAATTGCAATCAGAATTCCAAAATCACAAGAGGAGTAAAGGTTGATGCAATAATCCACAGAGTCTGAGTGGTTTTAAAAATTAGACTGAAAGAACAAGTTTGATTTAGACGAGAAGGAAAATCTATTTCCAAAGGGAGGTGAAATATTTTACTCTCATCAATTATGCATTCTTTTATATCTTTATGAAAAAGAATTCATAGACATGCTATCATTTTGATTAGACCTCAGCACTCTACTTTAAAATTGCTAAAACCAAGGCAAATATGATACATTATCTTCAGCTGGATTTAATATTCTGTATTTCTTAATAATTTGTTTTCATCCACATTTTATAGCAGAGTTTGCTTATATAATTCATTTAAAAATCTTAAATATAAAGAAAGACAGTCTTTATATAAATAAGTCACAACTAGTTGCAAGTCAGTTCCTCAATATTAAGAAAATATATAATTATACAATAACACTCAATGTAATTATACATTAAACTCAATGGAATGTAAAGTGACTGCTAAGGCAACTGATTGCATGAGGGGTCGCCTACCAACAACCCCTTTAATGCAAAATCTCCTTCACTTTTTTTGGCCAAGACTATATAACTCAGACCATATGCCCATACCCATAATATAATAATACTCCTTTTAATACCCATACTTGTGCCAATTGATGTCCTTTGTATCCCTGCATCCTCTCTTTCACTTCTGAAGTCTCCAGTTTAGTTTCATTTATTTAAATGAGTTTTGCCACAAAGGAGTAGTTTCATTTATTTAAATGAGTTTTGCCACAAAATAAACTTAACCCTTAAACCCCTTTTGGACTTTTTCATACGTCCATCATTTGGGGTTAATGCACCGGGACGTATGCATACGCCTGGACGGTTTAAACTCTAAAGCGAGTTTGCCATTCCCTGCGGTATGTAGTGTTATTAAAGCTAACAACCCCACATCAGCCCCGAGGGGTGATCACCCCGGGGGGTAGGTGGGCGATAAAACCCCTTTAATTTCGCAACTGATGGGCCCGCAATAACAAGGAGAACAGAAGAGTGATTTCCTCCTGCGTCCGTCGGCGACAACAGGACCCGATTTGCACGCTGTGTGCTGACGGACCCCCCGGGAAGTAAAAAATGCCTTTCCCCGGCCCTGTTTTGACGTCCCCATGGCAATGGACACAGTTGCCATAAAACCCAGCACACACAATAAGCTGTGTATTTTTCTATTATAAAAATGATCTTCCCTATGGGGAAAAGTAAAAAAAAAAGTGAAAAAGTAAAAAAAAAGTGAAAAACAGACACAAACCAAAATAAAATAAAAACACATACACCGCCCTTTTTCCATTTACAAAAGCCAATCACCCCAAAAAGATCAAAAATAAAATAAAGTACCCATTTTGATCGGGGCCCTGCAATTACCTGCCCTAAAAATCTGTTGTGTTAATTAACCCGCACGGTGAACACCATAAAACAAAAAAATAAATAAACAGTCACAGAATTGCGATTTTTGTTCATCCAGCAGCATATACAATGGAATAAAAACTATCAAAAGTTCATATAAATGCCAAAGTGATGCCATTTAAAATGTCGGTCCACTCTGCAAAAAAAAAGCCCTTACACAGCTCTGTATACGGAAAAATTAAAAAGTTTTGGCCCCCAAAGATAGGTGCATAAATATTGTTTAATAAAAAAACCCTTTTTTTAATATTATTATATTTTATTTTTATTATTTTTTATTTTTAAACGCCCTTGATTCCAGGGGGCTGTCAAACGAGGGGGTTTCATACAATACTAAGTCAAACGAGTACAAAGATAAATGAACAATGACAATTTGGGCACGACAGAGGGGAGGGGACCCTCCCCGCAAGGGGTTCCCCAATCTACAAGGAGGGGAAAAAAAAAACCCCCAGGAGGGGGGGGCACCCCCCCCCCACTGTTGGGGGGGAAAGGTTTGTGACAAGTTTATTTAAAAGGGTTTGAGGAAGCCTGAAGGAGATGGGTTTTCGGGTTTACTTTTAAATTTGGGTGAGAGGGGGGGGAGAGTCTGATGTGTTGGGGCATTTGATTTTCCCAAGTGGGGGGGAAGCACAAAGAAAATTCTTGGAGACGGTTGTGTGGGGAGGGGATAAGGGGGGAGCAGAGAGGGGGGGCCCTGTGGGGAGCGGAGATTGCGTAGGGGAGTTACCGGGGAAAATTTTGGGGGGAAAAGGATTTTATGGGGAGAGAGGTATGGAGACCTTGTATGTCATGGTTGTAGCTTGAAATAAATTTTCGCTGGGCAATGGGAAAGCCAGGGGGAAGGGGGAAATTGGGCCCAAGGGGGGAGAGGCAGGGGATTGCGGGGAGAGGGGTTTGGATAAGACGGGAAACCCAAAGGATTTAAAAGGAAGGGAAATTGGGGGGGGAGCGAGGGTGTTTGCTGGGGGGCCCCACAGAAAAGGGGATGTTGCAGTATTTCCAAGGGGGGAACGAAAAGGGGCAGGGCCCCAGCTTTTTTTTGGTGGGGGGTAATAGTTGAGAATAAACGGATCCCGAGAGAGGGTTTTTCAGGGGGAGGCGGCGGGCAGAGGCGGGGGGTTTTAATGGGGCGGTTTGAAAGATAGAGCGGAGTCTAGGATTCCCCCAAGACAGCGGATTTTGTGGGCCCCGGTTTTGGGAAAGTGTAGACCCGTTGCTGTAATAGGGGAGATCAGGGGCAGGGAAAGGGTTTGGAGGGTGGAAAGATGATGATTTTCTTTTTTCCCTTTTAAGTTTTAGGGACGTGAGGAGAAGAAGGGGGAAATGGAGGACAGACAATCGGGGATCCGGGAGATTTAGGAAGTAATTGGGCCGGAGATGTGATTTGGGTGTGTCTTGCATATAGGGGGGTAATGAAACCCATTGGGGCTATGAGCTGACCGGGGGCCAAAGGGGTGTGTTTGGGGAAAAAGAGTATTTGGGCCCGGGCCCGGGCCCCTTTGGGGGGACCCCAACAGAGAGGGGCCGGGGGGGGAGGTGGACCCGAGAAGAGGACGTGAATGTCCGTCAAAAGAGGTACGAGGGATCCAGGAAAGAGCCGAGCCCGGGGAATGCCGGGGAGGAGGGGAATTTTGTACAGGGGGGTTTGGCCCCGGGCCCAGTGTAAAAGGGCAGAGGACAGGTCTAAGGGGAGGGGGACAAAAGAGTAGTGGCATAAAGGCCCTTTAGGCAGTTACAAAATTTCATTAGGTTTTGGGTTTAAGGGCGGTTTTCGGTAGAGTGGGGGGGTCGAAAACCGTTTTGGTAGGGGGTTTAAAGAAAGGATTTTGGGGAGGGGTTTGGGAGGACAGCTAAAGTAGCTTGCTGTTCGGGGATTTTGGGAAAACAAAAGGGGGGGGTAAAGGGGGGGCATAGTAGGCAGGAAGAGGGGTTAAAAGGGTTGTTTTTTTAGGATTGGAGTGATAGTAGGTGTTTAAAAGGGGGAAAGGGAAAGATGCCGGAGGTTATCGATAGGTTGAAGAGAGGGGTTTTGAGGGGGGGTTGATGATAAAAGGGAAAATGAGGCCCGGGGAGGGAAGGGGGGGATGGCAGTGGTCAAGACTACGGGTATGGGGTTGGTTTTGGACAGTAGAGGGGGAGAGCTTTGTCTGGGGTGACTGTGGAAAAGCAGTTAAGGCAAAAAGAGCAGGTTGAAAGGGTAAGGGAGGGTGCTGGGACTGGGGGCTGAATTTTTCTCTGATGTGGTTAAATTTTTTGGGGGAAAGGGGAATGGCCCAAAATCAAACTGCTGAAAGGGGGATGGGGGGGGAGGTGTAGGGGGCGGAGAAGAGAGTTTTAAGGTTTTTTAATAATTGTCTTTGGGTTTTGGGGGCAGGGAGGTTTTGAAGTGGTGAAATAGGGTTTTGTTTGGCTGAGGGCGAGGGGCGGACCCTTTAAAAAGTCTGCAGTTGGTTTTTTGTATAAGGCAAAGTCATCAATTCAGCAATTCTGGAAGCTCGCCCAGCGTTTGGGAAGGGCTGGGGGCCAGGGGTTTTTTTTGATTTTTTCGGGGGGTTTTGTTGGGGTTGGGGGAGGAGGGAACTGAGTCAAGGGCAGTGGTGATTTGGGTTGGGTTTTAGGGAAATTTTGGGGGCTGCGTCTGGGGCGTTTAATGAGGGGTTGTGGGGGGAGGTGTAAGGAGTTTAGAGGTGTGTGGGGGTTTGAAAGGGTTTTTTTAGTTCCTTCGTGGCGTTTTCGGGGTTTTGAAACAGGAGGAGCGGTGGGGTGGGGATAGTTGAGAAGGTAAGGAGGTTTTTGGGGCAGATAGGGGGGGGGGGGAGTTAGAGATGTCAATAGGGGGGAAAAGGGGGGGTGAAGAAAGAGGGCCAGTGTGTTTCCCTCTTTGTGAGTGGCCCCCTGAGGTCCCACTGGGGGGAGGGGCGAAGGAGGAGCAGAGTGAGAGGAGTTTTTTTTGGAAGCAAGTGGGGGGTGTGATTGGGAAAGTTGAAATCCCCATGGGTTTATAGTGGGGATTTTGGTGGGAAAAAAAAGTAGAAGCCCGGAAGCCCAAATTTGGGCAAGAAAGGCGTGGCAGGGCCTGGCGGTTTTTAGACAAAAACCCCCACTTGGGGGGGTCAGAGGGGGGGTAGATCGGACAGGGGTGCACTTCAAAAAAGGGGAAAAAGTGTGAGGGGGAAAGGGAGGAGGGGGGAGGAAAAAAGGGGTTTTAAAAAAAAAATATAAACTGGGGAAACGCTGGGGAATCGTATCGACCCCCCCCGGATAAAACAGTATAAAACTAACTTGTCATGGATACTGCACGGTGAGAGCTGTCAAGAATAAAAATAAAAAAAACACTTTCAAGGATGCCGTATTTTATTTCCGCTCCTTCCCAAAAAAGGATTTAAAAGCAATCAAAAAAACCTTGCCCCCAAAAAATTTATCCCAATAAAAACACAACTCGCCGAAAAAAAACAACCCCTTACACGCAAATAAAAAAGTTATGGCTATCAAACAAAGACATAAAAGACTTTTTTTTAAAAAACACATTTCTATTGTGTAAAACTAATAAACATAAAAACTGTAAAAAATTTGTATCATTGTAATTTTGCCGACCCCCATAGTAAAGTTATGATGTAAATTATACCATTCAGCGAAGGCTGTAAAATTAAAGCCCAAAAAAAGGCATTTTTTTCCCTCTATTTTCATGGCCCAATGCTAAAACAATACTATGGAAACCGGGTGCCCAAAATGCACAATACACCTTGAGAGGTTTAACCCAAAATGCGGCGATTCTGGAAGGTTGCACCTTTTCGGTACTTTTGGGGTTTGAAAATAGACCGGGAAAAAATACCAAAATATCTGCGTTTCCAAATTCTCCCCCCCTTTTATGCCCTGCCTCCGCCCAAACACAATTATACCCACATGTAGGGTATTGCCGAATTGGAAAAATTGGAAAACAAAATTTGGGGGGGCCCCTTTTTTTCCAGAATTCCTTGTAAAAATGAAAAATTTTTAACTAAATTTGCGATTGTTGGAAAAAAAAATTTTTTTTAAATTTTCATAGCCTAATGCTAAAAATATATGTGAAACACCTGTTGGGTCGATATATTTGCCCTGAACCCCTGGATATATTCCTTAGGGGGTGTTGTTTCCGATATGGGGTCTTTTAGGGGAGTTTTAGGTTTAAGCCCTTAGGGGTCTCAAACCCGTAATGGGCCTTAATAAAAAACGATTGAAAAAGGAAAACCCCAAAGTCCAGTAAGTGCTCCCCTTATCTAAAGGCTTGTGGGGTCTAAAAGCGACTAGGGCCAAATATGGGATACTCAAAACGAATCGGGGGGAACAAATTTTTAAACTGTTTTCCTGGTCATGCTATAGTGTTCCCTAAAAAATGGATAAAAAATTTAAATTTGCAAAAAAAGGGACAATTTTTAAATTTCACCCCCACTTTGCTTTAATTTCTGTGAAATTATAAAGGGTTAAAAAATTCCTAAACCCCTGATTAAAAATTAATGGTTAGTTTATTAAAAAGTAATTGCAGGGTACTACCCCTACAGGCCCCTCAAAGGCCCACAGAACGACGGTCCCAAAAAAAATGTATATTGCAAATTTTCTTGAAAATGTGAAAAATGACTACAAAGTTTCTAAGTCCCCTAATGTCATAAAAAAAATAAAAAGACATTAAAAAAATGATGCCAAACTACTGTAGACATATGGTAGATGCTAGTTATAAACTATTTTGTGGTGAATAATTATCTGTCTTGCCCACAGAAATTTTAGAACTTTGAAAATGACAAATTTTTCCAAATTTTCATGAAATTTTGTTATTTTTCACAAACAAACAAAGATTGCATGGACCAAAATTTCTAAGTAACTTAAAGTACAAAGTGTCAAGAGAAAACAGTCTCTGAATCACATGGATAGGTAAAAGTGTGAAAAAGTTTTCTCACATAAAATGACACAAAAATATGGCTGTGTCATGAAGACCAAAACTGGCTGTGTCCTTAAGTGGGGTTAATGTGGGAAGCTGGCAGATTAAATAATGAACATTTTCACCATTCATCATTATTAAGAATTCTACACCATTTTTGTTTTAGCTGCTACCTTTTTAATCAATAGTATACAACCAGTGATGAGAGCTACTCAGTCTTGTTGTACATGCTCATGCCTCACCTCTCCTTTTAAGCAGCTACTTTCAGTCTCTCCACTGCCTAGTAATCATGGAAGACATGAGTCCCATTACATCTGCCATAAAGCAAAGACTGCAACTTCCTCTAGCAGAGTGTTCTTTTACAGCAAACAATCTCCTTCTATGTAGAATTTTTTTTCCTCTGGATGTAGAGGATACCCCCTTGTTCTGGATACAGTCCTGGGTATAAATGGATCATGGGAGAGATCTGTGTATTGACCCTTGATTTATACATATTAATTAAGTCACGCCACGCAGAAGTACTTTAACTGTTTATTTTATTATTTTTGTTGCCTGCCTTTGAACCCCCTTCAGCATTATCATATCTTTCCTGTGCACTGGTGCCCAAAACTGTACACAATATTCCATGTGTGATCTGATTAGTGGTATAGTGATATAATTATGTTCTTATCATGTGCATCTATACATCAAATTATTTTATTTGCCTTGGCAGCAGCTGTCTGACTCAGTCTTCTACATTTAAAGGGCTTGAGTGGTTCATATAAAAAATAAATACTATGCCCCTAGTGCCCCATAAACACCACCCAAATACTTGTATCTGCCTTGCTCTGTTTCTACAATCCAGTGCTGGGTCTCTTCCATCTTCAGTTTATGTTCCTCTTCTTCAGAATGCAGACATCATCGATGCAGCCTCTGCTTACATCACCCTTCAGAGTTGTCCGATTCCAAACAGTGATGTAAGGAGGTGGCATGTGACTGCTGCAGCCAATCAGCGGCTGCAATGGTTATAGTTTTTTTTTTTTTTAATGGGGCACCAGAAACTCAGTATTTACATTATATTTTATAGGAGCTAGACAACCCCTTTAATATTACTGTCAACTAAGATTCCCAAGTGCTTTTCATATCATTTGGATTTTCTCCATTTGAGAAATATTTTTTCTTCCCATGTGCAAAAAATTTGCATTTATTAGTGTTAAACCTCATCTGCTAATTCTCTGTCCAAACATCCAACATATCCAGATCCCTTTGTAACACTATACTGTGCTCCATTGTGTTAATTACTTTACACAGTTTATTATCATCTGCAAATATTGATATTTTGCTGTGCAATCCTTCAGAAAAGTCATCAATAAATATGTTACAAAGAATAAGGCCCAATAATGACTACTATGGTATCCCACTAGTAACAGGGATCCAATTCAAGTACGTACCATCAATCACCACCCTTTCTTTCCTATCACTGAGACAGTTACCCACTTGCAAACATTTTCCAACAGTCCAAGCATTCTCATTTTACTTACCAATCTTTTATGTAGTACAGTATCACATTCTTTAGAGAAATTAAGGTATATGACATCTAAGGGTTCTCATCAATCCAATTTAAAACTTCATAGAAGCTTGAAATTGGTTTAATGGGACTGATCATTTGTAAACCCATGCTGATACATAGTTATATATTTATTTTCAGTGGGATACTTAGGGATAGCATCTCCTAAAAAACCTTCAAACAAGTTACCTACAACATAGGTTAAACTTATAGGCCTACAGTGCAATCTATAATAGCTATACCTCACAATTTAAAGAACTTAAAAAAAAATTGCTGCTAACATACCAGATACCCCATTACATTTTCAGAAGCCTAAATTGGCTGCACCAGAGGGGACTTACACAATACAAGGATTTTAATATTATGGCTGATCTATGTATGTAACTGTGAATATATTTTTTATGAATACAGGTAAATATATGTACATATCCACTGTAGCTATTTATAGTGAAAAGGGGGAAAATTGCACATAATGAGAGCATAGTTTTAACATCTTACATATTATTAGTCAGACCACTTTGGAATTACTGGGGCAGGTTTACCATGTGCCACAAAAGTTTACCAAAGTTGTGCACCAGTATAAAGTATACCACCAAAAATGTGCCTCACCTCTGTGTTGAGATGAGAACCTGGAAGGAAATGAAGCTTGGAATGAGACAGTGGCGGGGGAATGCTATGTAAGTATTTGTTTTTTGTTTTCTATTGATATTAAATATATATATATATAATATATATATATATTATATATATATATTTTCTTTTTTTGGTACACATATATGATATATATGTATAATATATATAATATATATATATAATAGTTTATTTTTTTATTACAAAAAACTTATAAAATCAAGCAGCAGAAGGGAGGCCTTTTCACTGTATGAATAGTGAGTCAAGACACACTTTTGTTACAGTTAATATGAACTATTAGGCCCAATACTTACATTCAGATCTGATTAGTATTTTGCATTAGTATCCAGGTGTGGATACAAAAAAGAGAAGACATACATATTTTTGCATTACATTATCTTTGTGTTAAGGGTCTATTCCTACATTGGGCTAACAAATACTGATGCAAAATACTGACTAACACTGTAATGTTTATGTAGAGCTGGAGCCAGCAATTTTCCTCACTGCCAGTAGGTGACATCAGAACACAAAGGAAACACATGGAGAGAAGAAGCCTGGACAATTCAGGAGTAGGAGTTAGTCTAAGGATAATATTAGAGATAAGACGTGCAGCTGTTGGTGAGGCAAATGAACCAGAGAACAAGAAATGTCTGAAAAATGGAAAAGACAGAGATTCAGTGAGCCAACTTGTTAGATACTGGTGGTACTGGAGCTGAGAGGGAGACAGACTGACATGGAGAGGCTATGTATAGATGGAGAAGGAGACTTCCACCCACCAGCAGGCTTCAAAGACCATGTTCAAAGAGGGATAGGGACAAGAGACTGCAAAGTAGTTGCCGTACTATAGCCATTAATTGTTTGATAGAAATATCCAATAAAATGCCAAAGCAGATGCCAGTTCAGTTAAGAAAAGCCAACTTTGTCTCAGACTTTATATTTGCTTGGAATCTTAGTATGTGATGAGGTCTATCACTAATCTGTGCTCATCATGTCATGATAAATGCTGTAAAGGAGTCACAAGTACTGGGATGTGCTTTAATTTAATATACAAATCAGGCAACACTATTAAGTCTAAATTTCCATTTTCTTGCATGGGTGATTTTCTTCTTGATAGAAGATGACATTTTGACTTGTCATTGTTACACAATGTTTGTATGTAAATTCATTGAATGTATTCTTGCAACTTAATTTCTAATTACCATTAGGAACCTGATTTGATAAAACAACAGAGGATTTTATCTTTGTGATTTTATTCCTTGTTGTAACAGTTGTCTTAAAAGCTGGATGTTAAAATTGTTTTCATGCAAGAGGAGCATACTAGTGGTAACCTCTGAAATGTAACCAGCTTATACTTCATGTCTGCAACAAATGAAAACTACTGAGAAAATACATTGCAGAAGGTAAGTTACAATATGCATTCACTTACTGTACTTCTGTGCCAAATCATATGCCTATTTGAGTTTGCTAATGCAATACATGTTGCTCACTTAGGGGAACATGTATGAAAACTGTCTAAGACCCATAGCAACCAATCAGAGCTCTTCTTTCATTTTTTTCAGAGCGCTATTTGAAATGAAAGAGGAGCTGTCACGTCCATGCCATCGGGCCCTGGTCGCTGGCCACCGCCGATGTCGACCAATAACGGCTGCTATGTGCCTTTCTTGTGTGAAACACTTCCCTGTTAGTAGTAATCTTTATGAGAGTGTCTTCTCTTCCTCCTTCCTTTTCCTATATATAGCCAAGCCACTGCTATCGCGTCGTGCCTGTTGCCTGGGCTATATAATCTGTGTCATCTATTAGTTATGCCTGTCTTCTTGCTATTCCTCTCTGTGGCTGTATATTTAAACTCTGCTTTGGCTTTCCGTTTTTTTCCCTTTGGCCCGTCATCGACTTTGACCGCGCATGTCCCTACCCGATACCGGAGTTGAGACAACCGTCTGACTAGGTCCGCTTATGTGTTCTTTGTGGTTGTGTTACGATCTCTGCGGCTCGTGACTGTGTGAAGATGGCCGGGTTCCCAAAAGCAGCTGGACGAGAGGCCACTGGGAATGTGAGTAACATGTGCCGTCCAACTGTCGGCAGTCAATGGACGAGCTTCCCTGACCATTGCCCTAGACATTTTAGCGAGGGGGTGGGTGGGTGTGGCCCATACCCAAACAAATTCCCCGGATGCGGTTTTCAGGAATGAATACCGACTATTGGTGTCAGGGTTTTGCGACCCGTGCTGGTAGGATGGGGAAGGATGGGGAAGGATGGGGAGGGGTAGCAGACCAATTTTCAGGCACTGGCGTCTTATGTCCCAGATCTCGCTGCATCTGGACGCTATGTCTACTCCAGCCCCTGATCCAGCCGCCCCGTCAGTAACCACACTTGCTTTGCACCCATGTGCACACAATACTCGTGATGTAATGGGTTTCAAAATATAGAGAGATATAGCAGCCAGCCACGTCAGCCAATTAACAGTGATCCATTGATAGTGTAATGCGTAAAATCAATATATATGCATGAATAATAGTAGAAGCACAAAAGAGTCCTATAAGTAGGGTAATCAGTACATACAAATCTACAGTATCTACCAAAATAGAAAGAAATATTGATCTGAAAGAAAAAAAAAACGAATTAAGCAAAAATGTTGTCCACACCAGTGTAGTAATAAGTACTAATGATGTGTATGATTATACAAGCAATTCTGCAGCTTCAGAAAAAGAAGTGCTTGGTTTACACAATGGTCCAGCCATGTTTAATAAATATGGGGTGGTTTACATAAAAAGTGGATGAACTTGTAGAGTGCTGTGGATATTTTGTTGTGTTTGCAGTATGGTAAGCAAGTAGAATGCTTTGCTGTATAGCTAGAGAAACAACAACTAGAACAAGGGAGATTGTCATTCCACTGTATAGAACTCTAATGGAATACTGTTTTCAATTACGGAGATCTCACCTACAAAAAGATGTTACATAGCTGATAAAGTTGAAACAAACACAGATTCATTAGTTCTAACCTAAAGATGACATTTAAATCTGATGTTAGCAGAGAAGATCTGGCATAAAATCAGAAAATGTTATTTACTGACAGATAAAAATAAAACAATATAATACAAGGACAGACTACATGAACCATATGACCTTCTTCTTTCAATAATCATCTATGTTTCTAAATTTTAGGGATACAGACATAAGAGGGGTAGGTTTAAGTTAGTACTTAATGCAATCTTAGGTGTCTTCTTGTTTATGGTTTTGTAAGCCCTGTACCTAGTTCATAGTAAAGCGTAATACTGGTATAAGTGTGGTCATTGTATGCTCTTAAGAATCCATAGCATAGGTTAAGGCTGTTAGACTATAGTGACATAAGAACGCAATTTTTTACAATCGCATTTCTATAGTGTAAAATAAGTAAAACATAAAAAAACTATATAAAATTGATATCGTTGTAATTGTTCAGACCCAAATAAAGTTATCATGTCATTTCTACTTCATGCCAAATGCTGTAGAAATGGAACCCATAAAACAATGGTGGAATTGCTGTTTGTTTTCCATTTTCACAGCCCTATGCTAAAAAAACTGGAACTGGAACTGCCCGAAATGCAGAATGAACCCCTAACTGATGGGTGTTGAATCCAAAATGAGATGACTTTATGAAGTTAATCTATTCTGCACATGTGACATGGCACCCACAAAAATTTGTGTTAGAAAAGCAAAATAGAGCTTAATTCCTTGTACGTCCTGCCATGCGCCTAAACAGTAGTTTACTCCCACATATAGGGCATTTCTGAATTTGGAAAAATTTGTGTAACAAAATTTTAGCCGCTTTTATCATGGGATTCCTTGTTGAAAGTCTAATATTTCAGCTAAAACTGCATATTATTGGAAAATTTTAATTTCCTCAGTTCACAGCTAATCGCAAAAAAAAATTTGTGTAAGACACCTGTGGAGGCCAAAATAATCAGTACAAAGACCCTTGGATATTTTACTTAACAGGTGTAGTCTCCAATATGGGGTCTTTATAGGAGTGTTTATTAAGTTTTAACACTTTAGGGTGTCTACAAACCTGACAAATCACCTAAAAAGTATCCTTATGAAAATGAAGCCCAAAAGTCCAGTAGGTGCTGCTCCTATTCAAAGGTTTGTGGTTGAGTCAAATAGCGCACTAGAGCCAAATGTGGGATATTTCTAAAAATGGCAGAGTTGGGGGAATCAATATTGAGATGCATTTCTCTGATCATATCTACCATGCCCAAGGAATAATGGATAAAAACTGAAAATCTGCGAAAAAAGTGTAATTTTGAAATTTCACCTCCACTTTTCTTTAATTTCTATGAAATACCATAATGGTTTAAGTAGCCTTTATAAATATGTTGACGATAGCGTTTGGCTATCGAGATCATCGATAAGTCGATAGTATCTGGTGCCGCTATCGAAAGGTTTTTCGATAGTTAGCACGATTATGCGCGAGTATGACCATTTAAAGTCCTATGGGACAGCAACAACACCTTCATTATTACAACCCAAACAAGGCTGGAGAAGCTGAAATTAACATCCACTAACAGTCAAATGATACGATGCAACATCTTAGCAACACACTTAGTGTTAAAAAGCAAGTCACAGAGAAAAAAAGTCACAGACCATTTACTATCCTGTCTTGTACCAACAGCCAGACCCTTAAACCTGCATCACCCACAAATTAAAAAGTGCCAGAATCGTATGATTTTGAACCATCATTGTTACTTAACCTGGACATTGGAATATACCCTGTCCTGGAATATCGCAGTCAGCATTGAGCCCCAAACCTATGACCCCCACATTTAAAAATTGCCGGAAAAAGGATGTCCTTCACCCACCATTTATAGTTTCACTGGACATTGACTATACTTCCTGGGACACAGCAATAGCCCCAAACCTGCATGATCCCCAGAAATAAAAAGTGCCGGAAAAAGAGTCCTTTCAACCACCATTTTAGTTTCACTGGATCATTGACTATACACTGTCGTGGGACCACAGCATGGATCCCCAATCCTGCATGACCCCCCACAATTTGAAAAAGTGCCGGAAAAAAAGGAGTCTTTTCCAACCCCCATTTTAGTTTCACTGGACATTGACTATACCTGTCCAGGGCCACAGCATGAGCCCCAAACCTCATGACCCCACATTTAAAAAGTGCCGGACAAAGAGACTTTCAAACCACTAGTTTTAGTTTCACTGGACATTGACTAATACCTTCCTGGCCAGCAGTCATGACCAGGGCCAGAGTTAACAGTGGGTGCGTTAAAGCCCAGGCTGTGGCGTCCGTGCATCTATTTAACCTGCAGGTTAAAATGCCCCTGATGACGCAGCAAACGAAAACTGTCGTGGCTTAAGCAGAGTGCGTAAGCGGAAGTGTTAGAACTTCTCAGCCTTCCTCGTACACAGTCAATACCTTGGTAGCGCTTTGCCCTGCCGTATGAGTGCGGACCAATTGATGCTTCCTTTTTGAAATACTGGTGTTAACGGCTCCCTGTTACACCCAGGAGCCCTTTTTCCTTGGCATTCTTTTTCTCATTTTACAAATCAACGTGCCTGGAGGAAAGGTCTCTGTAACTTTGTTCTCTGTCCGTGCTCCATACTCCATGTCGCTCTGAATAACCTACATCGGGTCAAGTTTTCTCTGCGTACTCCCTTGTACAATCAGAGAATTATTTTTAACAGCTATTTTTGTACAAGCAAGTTTTTTTAGTACTGTTAATTCTAGAAACCATTTTTTAAAATAGATGGAATCCCACCATGTCTTTGTTATCTCTTTATCAATGTATTAAATGTGTTGTCTCAATACAGGATGAAGTATGTTTAAAGATCTTGCAAAAACAGGTCATTTTGCAATAGTGTCCATTAACAAGTGTCCTACCGTATTCCTGTTTCTGACACACCATCACCCTTGACCACTCTTGACATTTTGAAGAACAAATGTCTGTTAGAAACACATTTTTTTAGAATAGGACCTGTAGTAAAGCTGATGTCAACAGTTAAAATGTAGCCCCCAAAAATACATAAGCATGACCCATGAGCCACTTTGGTCGATTGTGAAGACAAATGTCCTTTAGAAACAACATTTTTTTATAATAGTACCTGTAGTATGCTGGCAATGATTCAAAGGCAGCATGACCCCAAAAAATTATAAAAATGACTTCTCACCCCTGTTAAAAATTGTGAGGGAGAAATGCCACTTAGAACCCACATTTCTGTTACAAAGGACCATGATTATTTGCTGTATACCACAGCTACATGACCCCAAAACATTATAAATAATGACTTCTCATCCACTATTAAAATTGTGATGGAGAAATTGCCACTTAGAAGCCACATTTCTGTTCCAAAGGACGCATAATAATAGCTGGTATCTCACAGCACATGACCCAAAAAATTAAAATATGAGCTTCTCAGGCACTAGTAAAAATTGTGATGGAGAAATGCCACTTAGTAAGCAACATTTACGTTCCAAAGACCATAAGATTATAAGCTGTATCTCACAGCAACAATGACCCCAAAAAAGTTATAAATATGACTTTCACAGCCACTATTAAAAATTGTGAGGGATAAATGCCACTTAGAATTTCCCAGTTTTCTGTTCCAAAGGACCATGATTAAATTGCTGTAATCTCACAGCAACATGACTCAAAACCATTGGGACAATTCGAAAACTTCTTAAGATAAAGGTGATAAATGGAATACGGTGATGTCATGAAACCTTGCTGTCTTTTACAGTCTCCTCCCAGCAAAACCACAAAATGAAACTTTGGGAAAAGAGAATAAAAATTGCAGTAAAATGATCATTTTAAAAAAAAGTTTACAAGATGGACCATTTCTGTTTGAAAAGGAATGTAAGTAGACTGCAACAATCGTCAATTGGGTCCACAACATCATCAGAGATCGATGCCTGATGTCATCTTTGATGAAATTCATACGATCCACATTATCTGTGGAAAGCCGTATGCCTTGTCTGTAATGACTCCTCCAGCTGTGCTGAAATGTCCGCTCAGATGATGACGCTGCTGCTGTCAGTGAACAACACTCATGGCTGACGAGCCAGCTCGGGCCATTCGTCCATTTTGGATACCCAGAAGTCTATTGTGTCCGGAATCACACATGCAAAAACATCGGTGTAGAGACGCATATAGTCGTGCAACCCATGATCTAAGCTGTTCTCTGTGTGTGGATGTGTGCCCTGCATTGCATTGCTCGGTGGGTGGTAAACAAAGATTGCCAGAAGTCACCCATTATGCTTCTTCCACCCTTTGCCTGCTGCTGCCGATGCTACGCCCTACCGTGGCAACTCTACTGCTGTCATGTCGCAGATGTTGTAGTTCCAAACCGTGACATTGTGGGAACAAGCGTGAAGCAACGCAACAGATATCTCCATTTGATCAATCACAGGTCTTCCTTTCTTCCTGCATTTTACTCTCTATTTTGGAGGGTGTGGAAGGAATAGTGGCTGATTTTTGTTTTGTACCGTTGGATCCAGTAGGTGGCCACCCAGTAACTGTTGTTCATTTGAATGGCCTTAATGTCTAGATGCATGTTGGAGGAAATGGAGCAGTCCAAGCACTCATCTGTGAGAGATGGAGCCATGATTTCCCAAGCCTCTGGCTCGAGGGGCCACTAGCAAACTGATCTTCCGTCATCTTCCTCCTCCGCCTCAAATTCGCAGCCAACCTCTTTCCAAGGCAGGGGACGGTCGGTAACATCGTTGTCTAGGAATACCTCCTCCGCCTCCTTCCGCTTCTCCGGCACAGCTTCAACACAGACCCCTGACTTGCATTAGGATGATCACCTGAGAGCTTTTTTTGATGCGCCCGACCTATGCACTAGCGTCTGGACCCCGAACCACTGCCTAATGAAAGACCGGAATGAAATTGTGAAACAGTCGGGTTCTTGTGGATTTGACGGTAGAGAAAGGCTCCGTATCCACATCTGTGTCCGTCTCTCCTCCTCCTCCTTCGCTGGCGGACCTGTTTTTCAGAGTGATACCAACATCGTGTTCATAAACTAAGATCTCCACAAATGCTCATAGCTGACAAGGGCATTGTCCGCACTGACCATTTTTGGTGGCTTCCTTCAAAACTGGCAAGGATGGTGCAGAGCTCTTTCACCATGCCTCCACTCTCGGTGGTTCAAACACCCCCTGGGTCCCGTAAACCGCTGCTTGTTCAGGCCAATGTTCACTTCGTACTAGCGTAAGTGGCATGCGCTGCTAGCACACAATCGCTGGAGCATGTGGAGGTGAATTTCCAGCGTGTTTGCCAACGTCAACAAATGAGACTGATGTTGGGGAGGCCTAGCTCGACGCTGGCAACTCAGCAGCGGGACGAAGAGGTGCGAACGGCGGAAGTGCGAACTCATACCTCGAGCCTTCTTCAGCCGTCAGACCTGACCCGGGTAGCTCTTTAGAAAATTTCTGGACGACAAGGTTAATGACATGTAACCAGGCAAGGGGATGTGCTTCCAGCCTACCGAACTTAAGGGGCGGCCAGCAGATTTCGCCGTTATCCGCACACCACTTTGCCTGCACAAGGTTCTTGTCACCCGACCAGCGCTCGGTTCTCGTTGCCTTAGAGGCGTCCACAGCTCCTACTGTGTGTGGACGGTCTCCAAGGCAGATTAATTTTCTAACACGTGCCTGGTGTCTCTGGTCGACATGATGCCACCATAGGACCTTGGGGGAAAGAGCCCTGCACCATCGCCGGCGGTTTTTGAAGAGCGTGAGTCCAGAGCCTGATAGCCACCGTCCCACCCCAGAGACATATCCACCAGCTCACGCCAGCTGAGCTGTACAGGAGATATAGCGCCTTGCCGTAGCTTACTAGTCCTGTGCGGTTGGTGAGATGGACTTTTTCCGGACACACAATGCGACAACGCGCTGACATATAGATGAACACGTGGCTGGGCCATGGCAGGGACGGCTTTTCTGGCAAAAGAAATGCTGCTCGCATCTGGTACTTAGGGGGCAAGCGAGGGCCATGACTTGGTGGAACCCATCTGTGTCCACCAGGAACGGAAATGCAACCTTTCCAAGGCCAAAAGCTGGCAATGCCGACATTCAGGCTTTATTGCTTTGGATGGTTTTTTGGTTAAAGTGTTTTCTTCTGCTCCCAAACCTGGAAGAACAGAAGGCTGGTGGCTCTAGAACTGTGGCCGCTGTAAACGCGTGCAGTCGTCAAGACTGGCGAAGGAAAGGGTAGGATGGGTCTCTGGTGGTGCTGGTTGTACTCCTCCGGGAGCGATGGTGGAGGCTGAAAAGCGTAGGGCTGATCACTGATCATGACCTCTGAGGACCCATGGGCAGCTGAGGAACGCTTGGTGGTGGCCGGAGGCGATGAGGCGGAGAACAAGAGGTGTGACAGTGGTTGGAGGCCCGCGTCGGTCTGGCCTTTTTTTGCCCCCCCCCCCCGGCCAAGTGTTCCCTCCATTTCACTCTATGCATTTCGCTGCAATGTGTACTAACATGTTGGTGGTGTTAAACAATTAATGTTCTTGCCTCTACTTATGCTTTTACGGCAAAGGCGGCATAATGACATCGCTGGTAATCAGAGGCTTGCTCAAAGAAGGCCAGCTTGAGAGTCCTGACCTTTTTGAACGGCGATTAGTGAGGAGCGGGGTTTGCGCTGACCGTGGCTGGCGGAATCATATCAGCGGGACTTCTGGAACCGCCCTCTCCCTATTTGTGCGGACCCGTAATGACACTACCCCCACATCTTCCTCCTCGTCCCACTGATGAAGCGCTCGCAAGCAAATTCTGCTGCCGGAAAAGACCATGATGGAATCCGGCAAGTCGTCCATCATCAATCATCATCAACAAGGTGACTTGGTCGTTCTGACTTTCTGCATCTCAGAAGCTGCGGCTACAAGGCAAGGGGGCACTGCTAGGCTTTGCCGACCGCCCGGGAAATTTTAGCCGATTGACCGGCTCTCCTTCACCTCCTCTGATGGCATCAGTAACTGGGCGTCAGAGCAAAAAAATCATCCTTTTTGGCCTCTTGATTCTTTTAACATGCCTTCCTGAACCAACGCGCAATTTTGTCCTCAAAGAGAGTCTTCAGAAAAGTGGATTATCCACAGTGGGGGTACACGAGTTGACATTTGGGCTGCTTTCATGTTGGACAGATGCTGATGATGCTGATGACGACATTTGTGGGCCGTGAGCTGCGAGGGACAGGAGGTAAGACTGCTAGATGCAGTTTGCATTAACCCACTGAAGGACAGATTGGCGACGATGTTCTTTGCTTAGATTCACAGGGCCCTGACCCAAGGCGATGACAGGCCTGACGTCCTGCAACTGACGATCCCGCTGGCATGCGTGTTTGTCCCGCCAGCACTGGGAAGTGATCACCTTCTCTCTTACCTCTGACCACCAGTGCTAACCCCCTCTTTGCTCGGGTTACCACCTGCATTCGATCCCAAAAGTTCAGAAATATAAAAATTTTGAGAAGTATGAATAAGTTTTTTGGAAAGTCTCTTATTAAAAGACGGCAAATCTCACAGCTATTCTCAAATCCCTCTAATCAAAAAACATTGCTGCAGTCAAATTTAACTGCAAGGTGACTATCAACAAATCTGAACTGGGCAAAAGTGCAAAAAAAACCACGTATCTGGTTATGGTTTTGATATAATCAAAACTGTATTTTTGCACCTTTCAATTTCACCTGTGTTGAATATAGAATTGCTGTTTTAAGATGTTAACGTAGATGCTCGCTCAATTGAACAGTGCTCGGGTGGCTTGCAAAAGTCAAAAAACATGAAACTTTTATGTTTTGATATAATAAACTGTATTTGTTTGCACCTTTTCAATTCACTGTGGTGAATATAGAATTGCTGTTTTAGAGATTTACGTAGAGTCTGCGTCAATAACAGTGCTGGGTGCGGAAAATCAAAAAACACGTAACCTTTTAATGTTTTGATAATAATAAACAGTATTTTTTGCAACCTTTCATTCACCTTTGGTGAATATTAGAATTGCTGTTTTAAAGATTTACGTAGATGCAGCGTCAATGACAGTGCTGGTTGCGGCCAAAAGTCAAAAAACACTGTTTTGGATATAATAAACTGTATTTTTTTGCAACCTTTCAATTCACTGTGGTGAAGTATAGAATTGCTGTTTTGAGATATACGTAGATGCTGGCGTCAATGAACAGGCTGTGAGCGCCACAAAGTCAAAACACACGTGAACTGTTATGTTTTTGATATATAAACTTATTTTTTGCACTATTCAATTCACCTGTGAGAATATAGAATTGCTGTTTAAGATTTACGTAGATGCGGGCTCAATGAACAGTGATGGTGCGCAAAAGTCAAAAAACACTGTTTTGATATAATAGGGACTGTATTTTTTGCACCTTTCAATATTCCCTGTTGTGAATATAGAATTGGCTGTTTTAAAGATTTTACGTAGATGCTGCGTCCAATGAACAATGCTGGGTGCGCAAAAAGTCAAAAAAACACTGTTTTGATATATTAAACTGTTTTTTTTGCACCTTCCAATATCACCTGTGGTGAATATTGAATTGCCTGTTTTAAGATTTTCGTAGATGATGCGTCAATGAACAGTGCTTGGTGCGCAAAAGTCAAATATACACGTAACTTGTTTATGTTTTGATATAATAAACCTGTAATTTTTTAGTCACCTTTTCAATTCGACCTGTGGAGAATATAGAATTGCTGTGTTTAAGATTTACGTAGATGCTGCTTCAATGAACAGTGATGGTGGCGAAAGTCAAAAAACACTGTTTTGATATAATAAAACTGTATTTTTTGAACATTTCAATTTACCTGTGATTAATATAAAATTGCTTTTTTAAGATTTACGTATATTCTGCTTCAATGAAAAGTTCTTGGTGCTCAAAAGTAAAAAAAAACTTAACTGTTATGTTTTGATATAATGAAACGGTATTTTTTGCACCTTTCAATTCACCTGGTGGTGAACTATGATAATTGCTGTTTTAAGATTTACGTAATGCTGCATTCAATGAACAGTGCTGTTTGCGCAAAAGTAAATAAAACACGCACGTAACTGTATTTATTTTGGAATATAATAAACAGTATTTTTTGCACCTTTCAATTCACCTTTGTTGAATTATAGAATTGCTGTGTTTAAGATTTAACTTAGATGCTGCGTCAACGAACATGTGCTGGGTGCCAAAAGTCAAAAAACACGTAACTGTGATGTTTTTCCGACGATACACGGTATTTTTGCAACAAACAACCTGTGCATGACACAAGATTGCTGGTTTGTAATTTTAAGTGCAAGGTGATATATCTACAGTCACAGTGTAATGGGTAAAATTGAACACCTATCTGAAATGTATAGGGCAGATAATAAAAGTGGAGTTTTTGGGCGCTACAAAGGAGACCTGCAGTTACTAGAAATTATGGTTTATCCAATATAAAGTCAGCTGCCAATAGTCCAAAGAAATTTTTCAAATAGCAAACTGTTAATAAAAAAGATATTCCACTACAATGTCTACACAAAGTCTTGGTGAACTTAAACCAGTGTTCTTTATAGATAGAGATTGTCTGGTGATCGCCCACTGCCCCCGGCCCCCCCCCCCGCTCCCCACCGCCGTGAATTTACAGTGGTAAGGATTCTGCATTAAAATACTCTAGGCTTAAACTACATAAAATGTTCATATCCTAATCTAACTAAATTGGAATGATCACAGCTAATAGTAAGGTTCTCTGTGCAGAAATAGACTAATTTCGCTGACAGTTTTTGGCCACAGGCAGAACGCAGTTCCTATCCCATGAGACCGCTGAAGACACTGAGAGCTGAAACAGGAAACGCTGTTCTATGAAAACGAGGTCATGTGATTTTTCCAGCCAATCGCAACCCAACACATCCCATCATTGACGTCGCAAGACACATCTGCCACCACCCTCTCTATCTGTAATCTGATTTTCAGGCCTCCAAAATTACAGAAGCTGCCAGAAAAAAAAAAAAAAAGGCCGCGATCTTAATAGATGATTCAGCCTATTTTAACCTTAATTATCGCATGATCTGGAAATTTCGATCACGCATAAAAACCTTGCCGATTTCAACTTTGTCGATAAAAATCGCTCAACACTATTTATATATTCCGTTTTGAATACTTTAAGGGGTGTTGTTTCTTAGATGGAGTCGATTATGGGTGTATCTAACATACAGACCCCTCAATGCCACATCAGAACTGGACTGGTCCCTAAATAATCTTTGTTGCAAAATGCTAATTTTCTTGAAAAATACTCCTAAATTTCTAAGCACACTAATGTTATAAAAGTTAAATAAAATGACATTTAAAAAATGCTGCCAATGTACAGTAGATATATGGTAGATCCTAGTTATAAACTATTTTGTGTGGTATAACTATAGTTTCTGTCTTAAACACAGAAAGTTTCAAAGGCAAATATTTCATAAATAAACACAGATTGTATGGACCAAAATTTAGTATTAACGTAAATCAAAATGGGCCTTATGTATGAAAACTGTCTAGGTGTAAGACTTTCAGAACTTAGCTTTCATTTCATATAGCGCTCTGAAAAAATGAAAGGGGATTTCTGATTGGTTGCTATTGGCAACAAAGAAAGTTTTATACTTAGACCACTTTTATACAGGAGGCCCAAGGTGTCTTGAGAAAACAGTCGCTGAATCACAGGTAAAAGTATCAAAAAGTTATTCCCACATAAAGTGACACGTCAGATTTATAAAATGTGGCTCTGTCAGGATGGTCAAAACTGACTGTGTCCTTAAGGAACTTAATATTTGTGTAAATATTTGTGTATTATATCACATCAGATCTGAGTAATGTACCATAAGTAGTGATGAGTGATTGTGTCAACTATCGTCATCGATTCGATAGTCGATATATATATATATATATATATATATAAATATAATATATATTTTATTTAAATTATATATATATATATATATATATATATAAAAAAAAAAAACTGTGAAAACTCCTGCCTGGTTATATTCAAACCTAAAAAAAGACCTCGTGTCTTACAAATATAAGTATAATTTATTGCATATTTTATTTTGTCACAATTCCCTAACTGATTTATTTTTAGACTTCCCATTGGTTTTTTGTATTAAACGTATGCTTTATATCCATTTTTTTTCCCTTTGTTTTCATTTTTTACAATTCATTAGGTTTATACACAGATAGTGTTACATTGGAAATTTAGAAAAGGTTAAATTAAAGACACATAAGTGTAATCCCCACTTATCTTAAAATTAATTAGAATGGAGCTTTTGTCCCTTGTGTTTGTTGTACCTGAAATGATTAATTCATTGCTATTCTTTTATAGCAACATTAAAAATTGATAACCTTACAAACTGTATGCTGCTAACAATAAATCATCTTTCTGGTAGTCTGTAATGTTGCTGTATTGATTTCAATGCCATGAATACTAATGCATTTGTATTTGTAAAATGATCAAAGCACTTTGTTTTCATCAGATTTGTCAAATGTTAAATAGAATGTAGTATTGTAGATATTCGGGTGCATCAATTATCTAAGTGACAGTAATATATGACTAAGCCAAAACTGGAGAAAGAGTAAGCCTAAGATCACCAGGCTTGTCAAATAGTCTCCAAAAAAATAGGAATCTCGCAAGAGAACAGAGAGTGACTTTTGATCACTATATTTACTATTTTGCCATAGGCAGACTTAAACTCTATCAGTTCTCAATCTATAAAACACTAAAACATAACTTTTATTATGTATAACACTTAACCTCTATACACACTATTTAAAAACCTGATTTCTAACCTCTCAATTTATCCCTTTCTAATTGTGAAGGAATGAGTCCTTTTCTATTATCAAGTCTGGTGGAACACCACCTATTAACAGGAGACCCTTATATATACAGTGATTTACTAACATGTTGGGGAGGTCAGGCATGACATTTTAAATTGTTATTTCTCACCTCTGTCTACAGTGTCACCCGCTGCAGAGGGTCTCACAAGGAAACTTTATATGTTTTATGTCCATCGGATTAGGGATGACTGCCCAAGTAGGATGTTTGGGATCCCTTACTGGAGTTAGTAAATTACTGTATATATAAGGTTCTCCTGGTGTTCCACCAGACTTGATAATAGAAAAGGAGTTATTCCTTCACAATTAGAAAAGGATAAATTGAGAGGTTAGAAATCAGGTTTTTAAATAGTGTGTATAGAAGTTAAATGTTATACATAATAAAAGTTACGTTTTAGTGTTTTATAGATTGAGAACTGATAGAGTTTAAGTTTGCCTATGGCAAAATAGTAAATATAAGATCACCAGGGGCACATAATGGCAGACGGATAAAATAGGGACAATTATACACAACATAATTGCAATGCAACAACAATTATCAAGGTTATGAAGCTTTTTTATGATTATAGTTTTAATTATTGGTATTGTTATTGCTGCTTTTATTGTTATCCTTACCCAAATTGCATCTTTTGCCTGTGATTTTCAGAGAACAACATAGTTTATGAGTTAGTAGTGTAGACTAAATTCAGTTTTTTGGTGTATCACTCTATATCTTTAATGAGCCCCCTGAGTCCTTGCTACCTTTCCTCAAAGTATGCTGCCAGAATTCGGCCCAAAATACTGTCTTTAGTCTTTACCTTCTACATATTTTTCTCTATTCCCATGCAATACTATGTATAAATATAGCTTGCAAGTACCCATGTGCCCTAGTCTTACAAAACATAATGGTTACCAATGGAATGTCTACTTTCAGAGTCTAGATAAGTGTTACCTTTAGAAAAACCTATTGATTTTAGAACTCATTTATAACAATAGTGCAGATAAAATGTGAAGGTGTCGCCCCCAGCATCCTTATTGCAGCTTTTATGTTTCCAGTGAATGTTCTACTTACTGTCTCTGCTTTTCTGTAAATGATTCACAGTATGAAAAAACAGTAAAAACTAAAGACAAGGAACAGAATTTTTCCATTATGGATCTTGATGCTAATCCACAGGAAATACGCAACAAAATTTGAATGTATTCCATGCAAATTTTGCTATGGAATCACCACAAATTTTCCCTCATACTATATTGAAAGTGGTAAAATCTGGAATAAAAATCCACATTTCCACAACAGAATAAGCATGCTGTGGTTTTGAAAATCTGCAGCATGCTTGTTTTATCAGCTAGAAAACATCTACAGCATGTGGGTAAGATTTGTAGAATCCCATTTACGTGGCATGTACTGTAATCTGTGGATCATTTGTGTACAAATCTGCAAGTAGATTTCTTAGCAGATTTACAATGTGAGTTACTTCAGGATTGCAGTTGAAGAAACTGAAAACAGTCAACTGATTGGTTCATAGGTACTTTACTATTGTAATACTGTAATATTACATTTAGAGATGGGCGAATTTCTCAAAAATTCGATTCGGTCACTTCGCCGAATTACTTAGGCACGAATCACGTTAAAAAGCAGCTATTTCCAGGCTGCACAGAGCGTGTAGAACGTTGTGCCATGCTTAAATATGCAGAGGGAGCTTGGTTTGGTCTTCATACAATGTTGTGTTTTAGTATGACACGCAGATGACTGCCGCCGCTCTTAGAATCGCTTCACTATAAAATTCCCTGGGCACTTAAGAGGGCAAAACTGACCAAAAACAAAGCGGAATGTAGCCTGATAAAGTCATGGCCAAGCGAAAGCTGGAAAAACACAAGCTGAGAGCTTCAGGTGGCAACATTAGGACAGAGTGTGGAGGTGACGGCGGCTAGCCACAGCAGCATTAGGTCAGGCAGTGGCACAAAACATTCTGGAGGTGGCAAAACACGATGAAGCCACAGAGTGGCACAATACTGAGAGCGGAGGTCACGGCGGCAGCAGTATGAGGTCAGCAGTGTCACAATGACATACTGGAGGGCAAAACAGCAGGAAGGCCACAGAGTGGCACAATCACTCAGTGTGGAGGTCACAACAGCAGCACATGAGATCAGTAGTGGCACAATGACATATCCTGAGGCGCAAAACAGTATTAGGCCCAGAGTGGCACAATGATACAGTGTGAGTCACGGAATGCAGCAACATGAGATCAGGCAAGTGCACAATACATCTGGAGGCGGCAAAACAGTATTAGCCACAAGTGGCACACAATTATACAGTGTGGAGGTCACGACAGCAGCAGCATGAGATCAAGCAGTGGCACTATGACATTCTGGAGGCGCAAAACAGTATTAGGCCCCAGAGTGGCACATCACACAGTGTGGAGTCACGGCGGCAGCAGTATGAGATCAGGCCAGTGGCACAGTGACATTCTGGGAGTTGGCAAAACAGTAGGAAAACCACAGAGTGGCCCACAACAATGACTGGAGCGGAGTCACGCGCAGCAGCAATGAGGTCAGGCATTGCACAATGAAACAGTGTGGAGGACATGGCAGCAGCCACAGCAGCAGCATGAGTCAGACAGTGGCATAATGACACAGTGTGGATGTCACGGCAACAGCAACAGCAGCACAGCATGCGGTTCAAAGAGTGGCACAATGACCAGATGTTGAGGTGGGTGGCAATACCATTCCCCTGGTAAAAGATCGGTGGTAGCAGATGGAGAAACTGTCAGCAGATGTTTGGCATCCGAGCGGTGGCGGCATCAGAATAGTGGCTGAGGCAGGTAGTAGGAACCCCAACTGATGACGCTAAGGCATTGTGTGCGTGGAAAATCCATCCTGCCGATCCATGCCTGATTCATCCTTGACAAAGGTCCAGATCGTTCCACATTTCCCATGGAAAAGCGGGTTCTCCTTGGTTAACTATGGCCCCACACCGCACTGGAACACCCGCTCTAGCCACACAACTGCCAGCTCAGGACAGCTTCTCCCACTGCAACTCGGCAAGTTGCGGCCACAACATCCAGTTTGGCTGCCCATAGTCCAGCGGTCATCTAAACTAGGTGGCAAGAGTGCAGTCCAAGTAGCCACAAAAACCTGTTGGTTCAGGACTGCTCCAGGTCCTGCAGGCTGCTGGCAGACTGCCCCCTCTCACTAGGTGGGTGAAGGAAGTTGCACATCACATGACTCTAGACTTTTAGGTTACTACTGATGGAGCAGGTACTGCTCCTACCACCCCCCCACCTGCCCCCAGCACCGCGGCAGTAGTACAAAGAGAGCGCTGGCTAACCCCCGCCGGTCAGCACCCTGTCAGAGGAGGGACGATGCCGCACATAGGCCAGCAGCCAACAGATTAACGGAGGATTTCCTTATAGTATTTTGAGTTGTCTTCCACTCAATAGCTGGAAAAAGGCTCCCCCAAAATGATTTAGGACCGGTAGCGAGTGTCCAAATAGGGTGGAGAGCCAGAAGTAATCCCTCCAGCCGGATGCTGACTCTTACGGACAGTCACTAGCCAGGCAAGATAAGCATGCTGCGGGCCATCTGCACAAGTGACCTCCGAGGGGCCCTCCCTGCCTCCATTTCCACTGTATAACGCCATGGTGCTAGGGGTTCATCTGCCTCGTCTTCCTCATCTCCTCCACATCTCCAGCTGCTCCTGCTCCTCCTCTCTTGTCACCTGGGTAGAAAATCCACTCATTTCACAGACAAAGCTTCGCTCAATGTTCCTCACTCCTCCTCCTACCTCCATTTCAGTCCCCACCGGACTCATGTGGCACTCGATGTAGTCGCCACGTTTCCAGTCCCGTGCCCAGATGCAGATTTTACAGCATCTGTTCCAGGACAACAAGCAAGCGAATGATGTTATCCATCCCGTAGTCCAGGCGACTGACAAATAACGTCGCCTCCCTCGAATGGGCCTCAACAAACGGCAGGTGTCACGCATATACTGCCACTGGCTGACATCAAAGTTACACAGGGAGTACTTCTGTCTGCCTGGATCATCAAAAAATCGTTAATGGCCTCTCCGTCTGTTCATGACAGTCGGTCCCACCATGTGCAGGCTGAATTCCATCGGTGGAAAACAACGCATATCAGAGAGTGTTGGAGGAGGCCGTTCTGCCCTGCAACTCGAGGAGCCTGTTCCTGATTTGTACGAATGGATAAATGCATGCACAGTTTCCTGGCCTTTTCCAGAATGTTTCTGAAGATCGTGGAAGACTACAGGAACCTTTTTCACAACCAGATTGAACCTTTTCGCCATGGGGCAGGGCCCCCGGGGGGGGAAAACCCCCCCCTTTTCCTCCCGGTTTCCAGCATTTGGGGGAAACCCCCTTGTTTCTCCCATTTTGTGTGACTTCGTTTTGGAGGCAAGCCAGGGGTAGAACTCGTGACACCCCGGGGCCCACACATGTGGGATTGGAGCAGACTTTGGAGGTGGGGGTTTGGTGGTGGGGAGGAGGAGGGGGAATTGGCCGGGACCCCAAATTTGACAAGTGGAGGAGAAAGCGGCGTTCCTGCCAAGTTTTTGGTGTGCCGGGCGGAAAACCATTCCCCAGTGGGCCCTTAAAGGACATGTAATGGCCCGACCGTGTTACAGCTCCAGAAGTCCGCCGGGCCGGGACCTTGGAACAAACCCATAAAGCTCAAGGGTGGCCCACTTTCGTTCACATATTTTTGAAGTGCTGGTACTTTTCCTTTTGGAAAAAAAATTTCGGGTTGAACTGCTCCATCTCGGCTCGGCACAAGCCATTAGTTTTCTCTGAATGGCAGAGTCCACCATTTGGAAATGGAAGGGACGCAGTACCAACAACTTGGACAGGAGCACGGTCAGCTGCTGCCCCTAGGATGGTTGGAAACGCATACAGTTGTCTCTTTGCAATCAACCTCGCTGAAACCTACCAGCTGGCGCCATGAGTAGCGAGGAGGCAGGAGCATCTGGACCCGGGAGATGATGTCAAAGAGAAAACAGGCACTCCTTTCTGCAGAGGTGGTGAGCCTTGACTGCTGCAATGGCCTGCGTCGCCACTGGGCGCTGCTGCTGCTGCTTTTCTGCGGCGGCAGGCTGGACCACCACATTCTGAGCCGACGCTTCTCCCAGGCCACCGATGTGATGCTGCATGTGTTTGACCAGGGCAGTGGGCAACGTTAGCTCCCTGCCCACGCTTTCTACTTTCTGCCCACAGATTCTACATATACCATATCCTGCTCCTCCGGTGCTTAGCAATGAACTCCACACCGCCGAGTATCGGATTTACCGCCAACCTCCGCACTGAGTACTACTGCCGCCCGCTGCCCGCTGAGCCCCTGTGCTGCTACTTTCTTTCTTGACCTGCGAAGTCGGGTTTTTTACCCGTGGCCGCTTGGCTCCCGACCTCAACACTGCTGCTATCCTGCAGACCTCGTCCACTACCGACCCACTTACTGGCTTGCGCTGCTGCCTTACGCGACAAGCTGACCCCCCCGCCCCCCCTCGAACTCCTGACCGATGATGAAGTCCTGGCCTCACCCGCTCCCAAGTGCGTCGCTAACAATCAACATCTATTTGTTTTCATCGTCACAGGCTGTTCTCATCAAACCGTCTTGGTATGGCCCGAGGCTGACTTCTCAACAACATGACCTCCTCCCATGCCACCTCTCCACATCTATACCTTTCCCCGAAAACTTCGTGACGATCTGCAAGAAGCAGCCGATATTGGCCCCATTTCTTCGCTACCAAGTTAGCTGCTGACGCCCTCCCTACAAATTGTGTCATCCTCGCTAAATAGAGGGCTGATCCCAAACCACATAGAATCTCTTGCTGAGGGAACCGGAGGACAGGGCGGGCTGAGGACGATGAGGGCCGCTGACCCCGCCCCCGGGCCATGCCACCATAATGGTTGTGTCTGAGGTTCCCACCGACTCTTGGCTGGGGTTGTCTGATGTCATCAGGAGAAGAGGATGACCTAGTCAACCAATCACAGAACCCTTGGATTGCTGAGCAACACACACGGCCCGATAGATGAACAGCGCAGTTGTGGCCTCACCGAGTGACCCCTGCCTGCGACGTCCACCTTGCTGTGTCTGCGACCTTGGGCCCTGTTCCAGGAATGTTTGTGCCACCAGCCACTCGCAGGTGCAGAGCCCTGCCACCTCTCTGTCTGACATACTGTTTGTTCTAAAATGTACAGACACTGTTTGATGAAGATATCTGTATATGAATACATATACACCCTGTTTTGACTCAAATGAACCCAGTAACAACTGGGGTAATCCTTGTAAAAATTGCGCTCCCACAAATGGCCAGGAAAAATTATTAACTTGTTATGTGACGATTAAAAACACTGGTGTGTTTTACTAAATGATAAAAATAAGGCACAAACAGGCTACACTTAACCATCGGGGACATGAAATTAGGCTGCAGGAAAAATTTAATATATTTTTGGCGATGAAAAAGACGGTTTATTTTTGTCAGCACACCAACAAAACAACAACGCTTAATTAACCCCTGGATGTAAATTGCGCCAAGAATTGAGCCGCCAAACTATTAGCTTTTGTAGCGTGTTTACAATTGCGTGTTTCTACGCCACACAACAAGAGATACAGGTGTAATTAACCTTTGATTGTTGAATAAGGCTACAGGAAAAATTTATAAAATTTTGGCGTTGCAAAAGACCAGAGTTATTTTTGTCAGCACACACAGCCACACAACGCTTAATTAACCCCTGGTGTAAACTGCGCCAAAGAATTGACCGCACAAAACTGTAGCTTTGTAGCATGTTACAATTGCGTGTTATACAACGCCACACAACAAGAGAAACAATTGTTATTAACCTTTGCTTGTGAATTAGGCTACAGGAAAATTTATATGTATTTTGGCGTTTAAAAGAAAACGGTTTCTTGGGTCCAGCACACCAGCATAACAACGCTTATTAACCCCCTGGGGGGAAATAATGTAAAATTGGCGCAATAGAATTTGAGCAGCCAAAAAAGAAGTGGTAATTTGTAATTGTAAAAACGCTGTTTCTTTAAATGAATACAACCAGGAACTGGCCTAGGATCCCACTTGGATATTGAATGTATATGCAGGCTGCAGAGGACGCACACTGGATTTCAGATCCATACCCCAAAAAATTAGAAATATACATAAGAGACACTCTGAGACAAGCTTAGACATCCCCAACAAAAATCGCTGTATAAAAAACAATTCTTCAGTAAGAAGCTATCAGCCGCGCAGCACCTTCCCTGCTGGCACCAGTGAGAGGAGTGTGAGCTCCCGCGTCGCGTCCGGACTTATATAGTGCGGTGACGCACAGAATCCCGCCGGTCTCTGATTGCTCACCTCTCACAGGTCCAAGCAGGCTATGCCCTTCTTCCCCCAGAGGTTGCTTTGCCTCATGTAGCGCCATGTGCTCGCAGCCATTTTATCAATCAAAGCACACTGTCGATCACCCAAAGTATCCCCAAAGTTTCGACTTCGTTCCGAACGAAGTTTTCCTGAAATCTCGGGAACGAAATTCCACTTCGTTATGAATTCGATTCGCCCATCTCTAATTATATTATTACACAGTATACTGTTACATTTTATGTCATACTATACAAAGATGTAAGAAAACACTGCATATTTTTGTATGGAAAATATGACATAATTTAGTGCATTTTAACCCCTTGGTTGACATTTGGTGTACATATAATGTCAATAAAAGAATATTGGAGATGATTCACTCCCTGAAGCAGGGTGTAATAGTAGAGCGCTATTCTGCAATACTATGGTAGTGCTGAATAGTGTATAAGTGTCTTGCTCCCTAATGGTAATTTCCCCTGGGTTTGGGGCAAAAAACCCCAAAAAAAAAAAATAAAAATATATAAAAAAGCTATTAAAAGTTAAGAAAAACGTTTGTCTGTTTCAAATAAAAACTAAAATAAAATATGTTTTCTATATTGTGAACTTTGCCTCCCCAAAAATTGGGATAAAAATTGATCAAAAAGTCAGGGGACCCCAAAATTATAGCCAAAAAAAAAGCTCTTATTTGGGTCTCAAACTTTTAAAAATAAAACAAATTATTTGTTTCAAAAAAAGGGCCACTGCAAAGCTATTTAAACAGTATAAAAAGGGTTTTTTTTTTTTTTTTTTTTAAAAAGTAGAAAAAAATATAAAAAAAATTTTCAAAGTAATTAAAAATTCCCTGGGATCTTTACTCACCCAAACAATAAAGATAATGGGGCAAATTTATCAAGGCATTTGCGTCAATTCTGGCTCAATTTGCGTAAAAAATAATATCTTACAAGCTTCACACCACATTTTCAGACGCTTCTGGGCCTTGTCCTACAAAGGGGCATGATATCATAAAGGGAGTGGCTTCCCTTGGAAAAAGGGGGTTTGGGTTAATAACCCAAAAAAAGCCCAGAAATTTTCTTGTAGTTTTGTCGTAAAAAATAAGCCAACTTAAAATTTTGGTCAAACTTTGACTAGGGAGTTCTTAAAACCCGCACCCCCGATTTATCAAAAACTATGATAAAAGGGCACATTTTAAGAAATGTCCAAATCTAACTTTCGTTTGCTAAGATTAAAACCTATTGGGTAAAAACTTTCCCCCGTCCCCATTTATGTGCCCCAGTGAGCTTCTTAACCCCTTAAATTTTAAATGGTCATAATTTAAAATTTTCCTAAAATTTTTTTTTCCCCCCCCGCCTTTCCCAAAAACCAAAAAATTTTTTTTATTTTTCCAACCCAAATAGGGAAAAATGAGAGCTCTTTTTGTTAGACAAGATTAAAATTTCTAATGGTGTCATTTTTTAACCATAAGGAAAATACTGGGAAACCGAAAAAAATTTTCACGAGGCAAAATGGGAAAAAAAAGGGATTTTTTCTTTTTTTTGGGGTTTTAATAATTTAGTATAAAGATGTGTTATCTGTATTCTGGGAAATTGCTATGATTCCGGGGGAATAACCCAAAAATGTTTTTGGTTTTTTATTTTTTTTTTAAATTTTCCCTAATAAAAAACAAAAAATTTTTTGGGGGACATGTATGAAGAATCGCGACGAGGGCCCCCTTTTAACAACCCTTTTTTTTTAAAGCTTTTCCCCCTCATTAAAGTCAAATGCCCGAAGTTCGCTCATAAACTGGGGGAAAAATTCCCTCGCCTCGCCTGTGTGTGAGGCGCATTGCGGAACTTAGGCGCAGAAGGAATGTGCCTAACATGTATTAAGTTTATATACCATCTGGAAATCACAGAAAGAAATCATTAAGCATGTCAGTGAATAGAAATCCTACTTGGAGGACCACAGATCCCAGCAATACCTGTGCTGTGCTGCCTTTTGTTGTATAACCCCATAGTAAATAATGGGAAATGTATTTCTGACATGAAATACGTGCCACACTTTGTGACACGTATTTGAAATGTATTTCAGGACGGATTTGCGTCCACAAATTCGCCCTGAAATAATCCGGGTGAACAGAGCCTTACACCACTACAAGAATAAAATGGATTTGTCATTTAAATGAAGTAATTAATAAACAGACATATCCAAGTGCTATAAAAATGAAATCAATGTATTAGTAAATTTTATACAATAAAATGAATGCCAATATATATTATCTCCTACGAAAAAATTCTCCAGTATAAAATGTATTCCAAAGTCCGTGAAAATTACACTAATTTAACATCAAATAAGCCACTGATGATGTTGTACTGATGTTTTATTAAACATTTTTCAAAACAACAATTTTAGATATATTTGGGCTGCTTTCAACTTTAATGCAATTCAGTATATAAAACAAAAGGCAGCACAGCACAGGTGTTGCCGGGATCTGTGGTCCTCCAAGCAGGATTTCTTGCTTAATTATTTATTCTTCTTGACAAATCATTTATTTTAGTAGTGTACTGCTGTAAGTGTAGAACTATAGCACATTACAAGAATTCCTAGCTCCACTTTGATTTCTCCGCTCAGATAGACCACATTAAAATAGGTCTGCCTGTCGGAGCTGGAAGGTGCTGTAATGCGCCTCACTTTGCCGACCCGCAATCATGCATGCCTCGGATTTTTCGAATGTGCCGCGCCCTGCCCCAGAACGCCCACATCGCACCCACTGCACGCCCCTTCATGTTAGGCACATTAAAACATTAAAAAGTGGCGAAGGTTGCGCCTAACAGCGCATTACTGCGTCCGACAGTGGAGCCGGCACTGTGAGGCGCAGTATACCCCTGAAAACAGGCGAAAACTCCGATCATACATGTCGCCCTTTATGTTTCTTAAATATTTGCCGCAGGGCCATTTTCTATGACCAATACCCTATGGACCTGATTAACGGTGCATTTGTTGTGGGCTGAAGTGTACTTTTTATTGGTACTATTTGGGATAGATACAACCTTTCAATCATGTTTTATTCCATTTATAATGGACATGAAATGACCAAAAAAAACCCGCAACTTTTGGCTTCTGGATTTTTTTTTTCTTCTACGGTGTTCAGCATCCGGTATAAATGATCTTATATTTTAATAGATCTGAATTTACAGATGTGGTGATACCAATTATGTGTAACTTTTTTTTTTTTTTATTTGTAAAATGGCCAAAGGGGTGGGTGGTGATTTCAACTTTTAATATTTTAGATTTTTTTTCACTTTTAAACATATATTTTTTTTTAATTTCACATTAAGTCCCCCTAAGATACATTAACACAAGGGGCCTGGTAGCCAACGGTTGAAGTATTAAAAATTCTTCCAACTGCTATGTTAAGTGATCAGCACCAAATGATCTCACCACAGAGATGCCAATTGGAGTATCAACGGGTGCCTGGCACAATTTCTCATTCATTTAGATGCCATGATTGCCGCAACGTTTAAAGGGTAACAGAGTCGGCTCAGTTCCCTGCTGTTACCAGCATGTGTCATCTGCAATTAGCAGATGACACCAGCCTTCTATGTAGCAGGACTACTGAGAAAGGGATGAATATGTTATGTGTTGGTAAGGGGTTAAAAAACAAGTCCCCAAAAATTAAAATTTTATAGCACTTGGAAGGTGGGGAGGAAATAAAACATATGCAAGTCCTATTTACAAGGATAATCACCCCTCCTCCCCCCAAAAAAAGTGATAGAAGAAGTCTCCCCCACAAGCCTTTTTTCATACCTTGTGGATAGCACAATATGTAAAACAAAGTGATAAAACAACAAACAATGCACACACAAAACAACATATTGTTAACATAAACAGCCGAAACAGCAACTTATCTACCCACCCCTGAGAGCCCTAAAACTTTATATCACCTATAGATAAATGTCTATGATGAAAAAGTGAAACAATAACAAAACATGTTTAATGCCTTTGCTGTAAAAAAAAAATATATATATTTTTTTACTATTTTCCCACATATTAGAAAGAAAAAAAATGCAACAATGACATAAAAGTAAAGCTTATATATCATGGAAAAAAGGCAAAAAAAATAGTACAGTTACTGAACGCAAGAAAGCATTATACTGTTTAAATCAGTGTGTACTATGGAAAAGGGAAAAATGTGTCGGGTCGGGAAAGGGGGGTAAAAACCTGGTCAGGAAGGGTTTAAGTTAAAAAACTTTTTTGTTGGCCCAACATACAACCAGCCCAAATGTGAAAATATAACCCCAATGGCAGCCCTTGTATGCCTGCAGTGCCTCCATATTCCAGAGCATCACAAATTTGGATGGTGCTGCCTTTCCCAGAATTAATATCAAGACATACTCTGCATGTTCTGCCTGACTATAAAGAACAGGAAGCGCCTTTGTTTAACCCTTTTCGATCTTGTCTCAAAACGTTCTGTGTATCTGTGTATTTCATAGTATGGTTATCTAGATGTGGCCTGTAATCCGTGTTATCTTCTTCTGCATTTTGCTGTTTTATTGAAAACAAGAATTGCTCTGAAATGATTTTGCATTCCAAAACTGTAGCTAATTAAAACACACACACAAACATATATATACTGTAACGGATCAGCTCGGTGGTATGGAAAAGACGGGCCCCCGCTTTAAAATCTGTTTGGGGCAAACAGGAGTTTATTTCACCTCAAACACATACAGAAAAAAACGTGGGTTAACTTCAGCCACAACGAGGGGAAACAAAACAGTTTACACTTTTTTCTGTGTGGGACATTCCAGTCCTGTGTCCAACACCCTCCGGGCTTCTGTCTCCCGCTGGACTGGGTGTAGTCTGTCCTGGGACTTCTGTGTTGCCACCACACTCTCCCGCTTCACAGAAAATAAATCACAAACCCTCCACCTGATCTCCAGACTTACTTTACAGCCGCCAAATTTGGGCGGGACCTGAAGATGTGGGGCAGCACCAAACCAACTCATGACTGCCCCTGTAAAACCAGACCCAGATTTTTTGCTCTGCAAGCCAACAACAGAAAAGTTGTCAGCAACCTACCGCGCTGACACCTAAATTAAAAAGTTTTCACCTAACCAAATGCCAGGGCCCTTGGGGGACACTTCTCGGGTCCACCAAATCCCTTTTTGTCCTCTTGCATACCCCTCCCTTGCCCAAAACCGGGTTCGGGGCCCCTTTTCCATATGCAGTGTCCCCTTGCAGGGCATTGCATTCCCCTGTAGTTTCCTGGGCCTATTTCTACTGAGAAGTTAAAATCTTGTAGGGCCAAGAACCATCGGGTACCCGAGCATTCTCCCTTTTTTCCCTCTTTGCCATTGGGGGGGATGATCTGACCCAACCAAAACCCTACGCCCCCAGTGGGTAGAAAACGCGGGGAATCCAGGGCCCATTTAAAGGGTAGGCATTTTTTCTAAAATTCTTCTCTGCCGGGGACAGTTCCCTACTCAGATAGCTTACGGGGCTCTTCTCCATTTTTCTACGGGACAAAAACAGCCCCTAACCCCCATCCGGCCCCTCTGTTCTGAACCCCAAAAATCCCAAAAAATTTCCCAACCGGTGCCCCACAAGGGTGATTTTGTTTTTGAAAAAGGGCCCCCTTCTGCATCTGGGACCATTTAATCGCGGTGACTTGGGTCTTTTGTCAGGTCGGGAGGGGACCGCTATCTCCGAAATTGGGAATGAACGGGTATAAATACCCCCCAAATTCCCAGGAAGCCCTGACCTTTTCTTGTCCGGGGGTGGGCCAGCCTTTGGTGGCTTCCCCCTTTATTTAGTTGAGGTTTGATCACTCCTGGCCCCCCATGTACCCTAAGTACCCGGGGTTTTCCCTTCCCTTTGGCCCCATTTTCTGGGGTTAACTGTGAAACCCCCTTCCGTAAAGCCTCCCGGACAGCCCGAAACCCTTTGAAAGAACTTTCCCAGTCTGCTAAAGTGACTATGCATCCAGATAGGCTGCCGCATATTTTTCCCGGGGGGGCAAAAACCCCCTCCCGGCCCTCTGGAAGTGGCCGGGGGTCCCTGTAAGCCCCAAAAGGCATCCGGACTACTGAAAAGACCCCTTAGGGGTGGAGATCGTGTCTTCCCCTAGCCTCCTTTGATAATAAAATCTGCCAAAACCCTTTGGGAAAATCCAGGGTCGTGATAACCCAGCTGGAAAACCCGTCTCTCTATTAAATTCATTACCCCGGGCATGGGGTAGGCTTTTACCCCTTTGACCCCAGTTTAGTTTACGATAATCGTTACAAAATCCCATTTTCCCCCCCCTTTGGGTTCGGGACGGGAAATATGGGAACCTAGACCACCCACTTTTTGATTCCTCGATTACCCCCCGGGAAAATTCCTCCTTCGCAATGTCTCCCTGCGGCCTGGGGAAACTTTTGGGTTTTAAATTCCCCTTAAATGGGGGTCAGTGTTTATTCAGCTAAATAAAGTGGGGGCCCCGGGGGTTTCTGTAAATAAATCTCTTTTTGTGTTGCAACTGTTTACATGGGCTTTGAGATGGCGAAGGGTCTCCGCCCTTTGCTCTTCAATGGGGGGGGTTTTGTTGGGGGCGACAGCATACGGTGCTTTAGGTGCCCCTTCTTTCCGGGTTTTTAAAAAAATTCATTGATTTTGGTAGGGCCTTCCTCCCCCGGTTTGGGTACCCGTAATTTATTTCATCCTTTTAGACTACCTGTGGCCCTTGCCATTTTGCGAGGAATTTTCTTTTTTGGGAAAAACCCCCCAAAAAACCGGTCCCCCGGGGTTTTTTTTTTTTTTAAAAACTGCCTGAGAGGGCCCTGCCCTTTTTTTGGCTTGCCTGGGCTCCTGGCTGGGATGTCCTTAAAATAGGCTTCCCTGGGCTTCCTCTCCTGCTCTGGGGATTGTCTTTAACTTTTTATACGGGTGACCTCCCTTCCCCGGGGTTCCCCTTGGAACTAACAAACCCCCTGAGTGTCTGCCTTTTAAAAAATCAAAAAGGGGGAAAAACCTGTTGTTAAAGGATGAAATTAAAAAGTAGTTTGGTTTTTGAGTTAGGGTTATTCTTGGTACTTTTCTCTCTAAGCTTAGCGAAATTTTACCTATTTAAATTTTTTTATCACAATTGCTAGTGAAATTTTGGTGTGACAAACGAAACAATAAAAGCTAATACATGATACCTCAATGAAACAACTAAAAGTGAAGTTTTAAAAGTTCCTTCAATAAAAAAAATAATGTTAGGTTTCTAAAAGAATAAAAACTTTTGACCAATAATTCTAATAAGGCTTTTTTCCGGGGGCTAACTTTGTACCTAAATCAAGTGTGTGTTTCTTAATTTTGTCTGCTTATGTAAATCAAAAGGAAAAGCCCTCTATAAAAGGGGGATAAATAAGGTGCTTTAATAAAAAAATTAGCATTTGGGTTGAGAATCGTCTTCTGTGTCAATTGCGTCAGACCCGGGTCTCAAAACCCCAAAATTTGGCAACCATCCAATATCCTGAAGGTCCCTTTAAAGCCACCCTTAAAGTGGGCCCCAATGGGGTGGAAGACCCTTTTAGTAAGACTGCCAATTCTCGAGAGCCGGCGCTTCTGCAGCATTGGGTCAGGGGAAAAAACAGACCAAAAAACCGGTGTCAAAAGGTTTGATTAAAATTTAAGTTCTTACACTTCAAAATTCTCTGTGCTCCCTTATTATATCCTGTATCCCGGGTTCTGGGGTTATGTTATAGAAAAAGTTTTTTGTACTTCCCGACCAGTTTTTGGTCAAAACCAGAAAATCCTTTTGTCTTTAAAAAGGTTTTTTGGATTGGAGTTTTGTGTGTCTCATTCTGTTTTTCATTTAAAGTTAAAAAATCGTGCTAATATGCCCCCAATACAAATAGGGGTTTAGAGAAGGTTTGGTTTCTGTTTGGCTGGTTTTTGGGGTATTTAACCCCATGGTGGGATTAAATATTTGGTAAAAAGTTGAGTTTTTTGTAAGTACAATTTCACCCAAAGGGGCCCAAAGGGGGGGTTTAGTGAGTGATTGGTTGGTCACATGGCCAAGCCTAAAAACATATTTGGGGTACACACCTAAAACTGATGTTTGTGCACGATTAAAAATTAAAATTGTATATATTTTGCGTTTTCGGTTCAGCAAAGGGTGCCGGGAATGTAGCGGGGTTTTAAACGCTGCAAGAGAAAATTTTTGGGGGTTGGGGGGGGAAAGGGGAAAGGTAATAGGGGAAACACCAGAATCAGCAGAGCGAGAGTAAAGGAAAAAAGGGATAGGGTTTGTTTTTTGATCAACGGAAGAAGATTTTGGTTTGTTTATGTGTGTTGTTTCTTTTCCTTTTCCTTTAAATGGTTTTAAAACTTGCAGGTTTTTTCATGACTCTAAAGGGCATGTCACGTGCGTGAACGACTTTGTATCTCCGTGCTATTCACTGCCACACCCGTTCTCTGAGACAGGGCCAAAAAAATTTTGTTAATGTTTTAACATAAGGGTCCTCGAAGGTGTTCTGGGAAGTGTGTTTGTTGTATAAGGATTACTAAATAAAAACCTGTTGAGTAAAAGGACTCCAATGGTGTGTAAAGTAAATACACATAGCACGGGCTTACGTCCCCAGTCACCCCCCCTTGACCAATTTTCCCCCGAAACCCCTTCTTTTCTATCTACCTCATTTTTTTTTTGTTTTGTTCTTTTTGTT